>PVKU01003540.1:0-175371 GCA_004027475.1 Anoura caudifer | reverse complement strand
GAAAGAAAGAAAGAAAGAAAGAAAGAAAGAAAGAAAGAAAGAAAGAAAGAAAGAAAGAAAGAAAGAAAGAAACCAAAAGAAATATTTTGTTAGCCCTGACTGGGGCAGCCCAGCAGGTTGGGTGCCATCCGGAAACCAGGGCCACCAGGTTCAATCCCCGGTCAGGGCAGATGGTCCCCGGTCCGGGCACCTTTGAGAGGCAACTGGATCAGCGCCTCTCTCTCATGTCAATGTCTCCTTCCCGTCTTTCTCCTTCACTTCCCCTCTCTCTGAAAGTAAGTAAAATAAAATCTTTAAGAAGAAAAAAGAAGGAAGTCTTAGGATGCTCATCTTAGACTGATTTGAATTAAGCACGGTAAATAGGAGGGCCCCAGGCAGGGGCCTCTCAGCCAGCTGCCCCTTCCTTGCATCCCGCTGCTGCTGAGTTGCCTAGGAAGAATTGGCCCATTCTCACTTCTGAACTCAAATACCCCAGTGCCCCTCTTCTCGCCTATACCTGAAGCATCCTATATACCAAATGTTGCCTCCCCATCTTTGGAATTTTCATGCTGATGTGAATCCCCCAGGTGCATGTGTCGGAATTTGGTTTGCTCCCGTCAATCTGTCCCTTTGATTTGATGACTAGCCAGCTAGAAGAACTTAGCAGGTGGGAGGGAAAGTGTGTATACATACATCCCCCACACTAGCCCTGATGTTCACCTTGGTGCTGAAGGAAAAACTGGCCAGCGAGCTGTCTGTGTGTGCCCCGTGCGAGAAGCTAAGTGCTGGGTCCCAGCCCTGCTGAACCTCAGGCACCTAACCGCTGGGCCTTGGCCATGCTGGCCCTTTGGCCTTCGAGTTTTAACCTAGAAGTTTGGCTTTTCTCAGCATATGCTCCCATAGCCCCCTCTGCATTTTTCAAAGTGCTCGCCACTCTTGTAATTTGTTTGTAATTAATGCCTCACTAAATTGTAAGCATCATGTGGGTTCTAGCTCCAGATTCTTACTTTTAAAAGTACAGTGGATGTTCAAAGCCTGTGTATTAAATTGAAACACTTTAAACAAATTCAGTCCATGCTTATTTTTTTAACAGTGGTTAAAACTGGATAGCTTCAAGTTTATATAGATTTCAGAATCCAATGTGATTTCAATAATAATCGTGGAACAAATACAGGGTTGTCAACATTTCTTTTGCTAAGTGAGGAGATTTGAAACACAGTAGCCATTAATTATCACTGGCTTCTTCTACAAGACATTTTAACATTATATATACACACGTTTGGATTATACATTTAGTCCTTCTGAGAGGGAAGAGTTAGCAGATCTATGGCAACCTACTCAGAAATAAAATCGATACATTACAATGTTTGGATATAGAAGTATAACAAGAAAGACACCTTCAAATGTTATTTTGTATGTAATTGTTTCTTGATTTCTCCATTTGGGGATCTGTATTCCACAGAGACATGCCAAGTGGAGCTTAAATGTCCAACTCATTTCCAAATGTTATTTTTCTGTTTCTTGAAGGAATGTTGACAAATAGAGAACAGTCAGCAATTTTGCTACATGAGGAATGTTTTGGGCAAACTGAGAGGAGCCCAGGAACAACAGCAATCAAGCCTCCAACTGTTCCGTTCCTTCTCCAGCTGAGCCAGGGAGAGACTGGGCGGAACTGGGGGCCGGCAGCCCATTGTGGAGCCTCCGAGACTGCTCTGGGAAGGGGGGCATCTGCCACTGCCCCCACGGAGCGGGATGCAAGCACGCATATTGGAATCACGCAATCACACGGATGTGCCCCCCTGCCAGAGCGGCTGGTACGTGCTCCTTTGTCAAGGTGGGGCTCAGGAATACTTGGCCTTACTTGGGAAGCTCTCAGGGGAGGCAGGGCGTTGGGTTCTGCTAAGTGATAAGAAGGAAGTGTAAGGCAGAGGAGTGGCCCTTAGTCTGCATCTCCTGGACTGAGCACCAGGAGACCTGGATCCAGAGCCCGGCTCCTTATTTGCAGGTAAAAGCCCCCAGGTGGTGGCTCGGTAGCTGCCACCTGCTCCAGCCCACAGCGCCTGTGGTGGAGGAAGCTGCTCTTGGACCCCTGTGGTCCCTGGGAATAGAAACACCCTAGAAATGACAGGGAAGTGGAACGTGTGGTCAGAAAGAGAGGACACCTGCCCCAAGCCCCCTGTGCATTCAGAGGAGGTGTGACGGAGTTCTTCCCTGAAGCTCTTCGAGAGTCTGAGGATTCGGATAAGGCAGCATAGCAGCAAAGGAACTAGTTCAGGTGGTGACAAAAGTGAGTAGCTGTTGGACAGGGGTCAGGAGGGTCCGTCACGGCCCACCACCACTCCGAGCAGCTGTTTAACGGAGTAACAGTGACTATTCTTGTGCACGGTGGCACTGGCCACAGTTGGGGTTTCTGAGGGAGTTGTCTCCAGCTTGTACGAATGCTCCCTTCCTGGGTCTCAGTTGCTCCCAAACAGGCGCCAGGGGAGAACTGAGCCTAGCCCCTCTATAAAAGCAGAGCTGGTCCTGACACCCAGGCACCGTCCCTGCCTCCCAGCGTGACTGGGGGCAAAGCCAGGCCTCCCTCTGCGACAGCCCTTACCTACTGTCTTGCCCTGGGCTCTCCCGCCCCCCTGTACTGCCTGCTGCTGGAAGAGTACCACGGATCTTCCAGTTCCCCCTTGCCCTGTAGTTCCCGCCCACACACAACTGGTGGACAGCTAAACAACCCATGAAGGAGAGGTGGGGCTAGGGAGTCATATCCAGAGGGGCAGGGAATGCCTCCACGGGGCGGGGCAGAACTCTGAGGAGGTGGCGGCCTGTCCCTTGGGAGACCCTGGCTGCCTTTCTTCTGGCTCAGGATGAGTCAGCCACAATCTCTGCCTGAAGTCCAAGGAGATCCTGCTGAGAGACTCGATCTTTCAAGAAGAAAACACCCCCATGACTGGGTCCCTCTGCTCTGTGAGGGGCCTCTCTGGGTTAGCGTCCCCTCCGCTCCTCTTGGCATTAACCTTCACGACAGTTCAGAGGGGTCTCTTCTTCAGACCTCCTTACATGCGTTTTTCTTATGCATGGAGAAAAGGCAGGTCGGGGGTCCCCTCCAAGCCAGCTGGTTCCACAGCTGTCATTGTCACCTGGTGGGAAAAACAGGTGCCCTGCCCCCGTTGCCCCACCTCCCCCTCTAACCCAGCCCCCCTTGGCCTCCCCACCCCCAAGGCCTTACTCCATCTGCAGGGGTGTCCAGCCTTTGGGCATCTCCAGGCCACACGGGAAGAAAAAGAGTTGTCTTTGGGCCACACGTTAAATACATTGTGATACAGAATCACAAAAAACCTCATAATGTTTTAAGTGAATGTATGATTTTGTCTTGGGCCACATTCCCGGCCATCCTCAGCCGCATGCAGCCCGCAGGTTGGGCGCCTCACTGTCCTGCTGGAGGCGCACTGGGTGGGCCCGTGTGCCAAGTGCTGTTACAGCCCGACACACACTGTGTCTCCCTGCAGTAACGCTTCACATCAGACCCGCTCACGTACCTGCTTTCAAAGCAGCTCTCCAAAGTCATCCGTCTTCATTCCTCGGCCCGCCCATCTGCACCACATGCCACAGGGGAGGCACCTTGCTGTCGTCACCTTTGTGTTCCCAACACCTAGCACACTGTCTGGCTCCAGTCAGTCCATCAGCAAGTCACCATGCAGGACAAAGCCTCGCTGTCTCACCGGACACACAGCAGATCACAGGGCAGGTCCTCGGACCCCTCCCCTTCACAGAGCGGCAGGCTAGGAGGGCTTGGGTCTTGGCCGATGTTACCAGCAACTCGGGCAGAGCCTTGCCTACAGTGCATGCTCAGCAAGCACTCAATGGAGTGAATAGGGCTCGGCCCAAGTCCCAGGCAGGCAGAGAAGAGCTACACTCCTCTGCCTGATGCAGAATCTAGCACCCTGCCTCCCCGCAGCACTTCCCTGTGCAGGACCCAGCACCCTGGGGACCCACGAGCACGTACCAGCCCCCCTGGGACTGTGACACATCTGTCTTCTGTGCTGAGCACGCCATGTGTTTCATCATGTGCCTTCAACATGCATGCCCATGTCCCTGCTCTGCCGGAGCAGCGGCAGATGTCATCATTCATGGCCAGATATGCCTGTGTTGCTGTCTATGGGCCACCAGCCCACAGTCCCTTCTTGGTCTCGGGACTGCATGGACAGGGGCCTGTGACACTGGTCACACCCTGGACCTGAGCCACCACACCCACATCGTTTTGCCCTTGCTGGTACACTGTTTAATACTTCTGGCTGCTCTTGGGAGCTTGTTTTGTCTTCTTGCCTAGACGATAACCTCAAGGCCACGGACTCACTGACCAAATCTCAGAGATGGAGGCAGGCTTTCTGGGCGTGCATGGTGATTGTCAACAAGTTTATCAGCAGGGTTGACTCACCCTGGGAGGCGCGACCTCAATGCTGGGAACAGAGAGAGGAAGTGCCATCAAAGAGTGCTACAGATGATTTCCAGAGAGTTTTCACATTTGGTTTTTGGGGGCATTCCACCAGGAAGGAAGAGGGATGTGGCAGAAGGGTCAGGAGTGAAAACAGGGAGAAGCACAGTCAGATCCGGACAAGGAAGTCACAAGGACGGGGGAGCAGGACTGGACACAGGCCTGGCAGCCCTCCAGGTCCGCCAAAGCCACGCCCCCTTCTCCCGAGGGGGCCTCGCTTCTCAAGGCCTTGCCTGGGTTCTGTCCCTCCACTTGCCTCAACACCTGCCTCCCTGACCGCATGGTCAGTCCACAGCAAATGACACCAATGCTTTATTCACATACAAGAAATAAGCCAATACAAAACGTATTACAAAAATTGGATTTGGTGCTAAAAAATCCCCTCCACCCAAGTCCCACATATCTGTGTCCTCCTCTGGGCAGCCCTGGGCAGACTCAGCTTTTCTGGGCTTCCTGCAGGAGCTTCAGCAGGGGGTCATCTGCCCTGAGGGCAAAGGTGAGGGTGCGCTGCCGGTAGTACTCGGAGTCGTGCTCCAGGTGCTCGATCACTTCTGCCAGCAGGTGTGCCCGCTCCACCCCGGAGCCAGGGGCCTCGAAGCCCAGGGCTGTGAAGTGCACATGCAGGTGGTAGTAGGAAGGCAGGTAGTGCAGGTACACGCGGAGGCGGTCCCCCTTCACCTGGTAGCGCTGCAGGATGGCCTCCTGGTGAGAAGGGCGGTGGCAGGAAAGGGGTCACTGTGTGCGTGTGAACCTGCACCAGACCCTCCTCCTGTCCTGACCCCAGAGTGGCCTGCGGATGTCTGATAAAAACCCTCCCAACAGCCCTCTGTGCGCTGTGCACTTCAGGTCCCAGAACTGCTTTCTAAGATTCAACAAACACAGGTGACGGCACAAGGCTGAGGCTCTCTCCCCCGAAGCAAGGGGGCAGTGCCTGGCTCAGGGTGCCCTGCTCCAATCTGGGTAAAACTTCTGCTTCCTCAAGCAGCTGCTGCTGGGAATCCAGAAAGTCCCAGTGCCCGAGGACACGCCCCAGGGACCGACTGGGGACGACCTGTAAACACTGACAGCACTAAGTGGCAGGGAGGAGCCGTGTCCTCCCTCACCATGCCATTGAGTGGAGCTCAGGAGCAAGCAGCTAGGACCTTGGTGGAGGGAAAAGGACAGTGGACTCGATTCTGGCCCCGCCTCCCTGGGCCCCCACCTTGCTCAGGGGTAGGGCTTTTTCTCTCAGTCCCTCTTCCGGAGTGTCCAAGGCTTGGAGTTAAGAGGGGACTACAGTTTCCATTGTGGGCAAATCCCTAAGGGGGTCAGAGGTGAGGAGAAAAGACAAGGGCCTCAGTGGGCTCGACATGCACCCCAGAACTGCATTCTGTGTTTGGAGCTCACCCCAGGGATCTCTGCAGCAGGGTGAGACCCGGGCCGGGGCACCCAAAGGGCTTCCTGGGATGAGCAGGACGAGGCCGCCAGAGCTGCCAGGGCAGGCAAATTGCTGGCCAGGTACCTCCCCAAAAGACAGATACCTCTCTCTGCCACCAAAAGGTGTTTCAGGAGAGCAACGAGTCCCTCTAAACAAGGACTGGTGGGACAGGAGGGTGAGGGCACGGAGAGTGCCGGGCGGGGCCCTTCCTCCACGTGCAGCAGGGCCTGGTGCAGCTCCTGTTGAGAGGAACACCCATGACTGCCAGGCCCTGGCATGGTGGAGGGTTTGGGGGGACCTTCAAATGTTCCAGAGTGGAAAAAAGGTTGAGAACCACCCTATAGAATGGAGATTTCAGAAGGACCCTAACCAGATATCGAGGCCCAGAGTGGTGAGGCCCAAGGTCAGCCAGCTGGCTTGGGTCAGAATGTCAAAATAAGGGCCACCATGCTGGATTCTTGTCTCTCTTCCCCCATCATCCCTCGCCTCAGGGCTCCTTTTAGTACCCCCATAATGTCATTCCATTCAATAAACACCCTGGATAGATGGTGTCCTCCGCCCTCAGGCTGGAGGAGGAGGGTCCTGCATTCCACATCAGAGCCTGTGACCCAGCTACCCAAGACACATGGCTGTGTGACCTGGCAGTCACAGGCAAGGCAGGAGATCCTGGGATGGCTGGGTGTCCCAGGTGGGACCTGCCGGAGAAAGGCAGGGGTCAAAGTGGGGACCTAAGACAAGGAGGACGAGTGTGGGGAGAGGAAAGGTGGCTGAACGGAGGGCAGGAGGGTAGGGGCAGGACCATGCGACTGGGCTCGGAAGAGCCTGTGTATGGCCTCTGCACTGATGTCCAGAAAGAAGCCCCCACTGCAGACCTCCTGCTGGGAAGGGCGAGGACCTTGGTGCAGGGAGCACGCTGAATCAGAGTGCGACTGCTCTGGGCTCCGAAGGGATTCGGCCAGGATGACCCACCTGCCCCTCCCGGAGGATGTTCCTGAGCAGCGGCAGGTGCTCTGCAGTAAGGTCCCGAAGTGACCGGATGCCTCGGCGATGGCAGATGGCGATCAGGTACAGGTCATCGAGCTGCAGAGACCAGGGGTAAAACAGGCTCAGCAGGTGACAGGGCCTGGGGAGGACACCAATCCCAGGATTCCCCAGGGAAGCTTCAGGCAAGCGCCCAGGCCTACAGAGCCAGCCCTAGCCAAGTGCAGGGGCCACAGCAGGACCCATGTGCCCAGGGTGTGTGAGCGGGGATGACCCAAGGAACGGGACTTCTGTTTATTCCCCCTGCTAAAGAACACTGGAGGGGACTACTTCTGCACTCACAGAGCTGATGGGGTTCCAGAAAGTGCCAAGGCCAGCTCTTTCCCTCCAAGAATTTATAGTCTAATTGTACTCACACAAGTAACTACTGTGAGATGAGAAGCAATCAAAGTGCACACAGGAGGAAGGGGGAAAGACTGTCTGCAAGGGCCATCCAGAGAGGCTTCCTGGAAGAGGAAGCAGGGGACCTGGGTCTGGAAGACGTGGGCTTAGAGAAAGGGCATTCAGGTGGAGAAGCAGTGAAAGCCAAGGCTTGGAGGCAGCAGAGTGTGGGGCCTGCAAGGGGAGAGCAAGCAACCCGACATGCCCTGAGAGCAACCAACACACCTGCCCTGGAGGCAGGTGTGCAGTATGCAAGGGAGCCTGGGGCCAGCTCTGCAGGGAGCCAGCAGAGTCTGGTAACCTCTTCCTCTCCTCCCCATCTCCCATCTTCCCGGGTTCCCAGGCAACCGTTCCTACTGTCCTCCCAGAACAGAGCCAAAAACCTGAGTTCACAGCAGCACAAAGAACCAAAGTCAACAGGACCTTGCTCAGGACAACGGATGACCTCCTCCTCTGGCCCGGACAATATTCCCCCCGCCCCGCTCACCCAGACCCCGGCCTGGGCTGGTACCACGCCCCTGTACAAGGCGGGCCCCAGACACCAGGGCTCCATGTGTGAGGCCTGGAGTGACTCCAGCCACACTCTGCCCTGCAGTCTGAGCTGTCAGCTCCCCAATGAGATACTCTGGGCACCGTGAGTCGCCTGACCGACCCCTGAAGAGTCCCAATTTAAAGGTGAGAAGGAGACTTCCCACACGGTTCCTGATGCCCAGCTGTGCCTCTCCCTGACACAGATGTTCTTCTCTGCCAGGGGAACCTCGGGGCAGATGACCCAGCTGTGCCCACCCAGGCCTCAGCTATGTCCACGGGTCCCTTCTGTGCTTTCCCTTCTCATGACTTGTGTTCAGGACATTTACTCTCTTGCTCGTTGGAGAACCAAGGAGCAGCCAGGAAACAAAATTGTTTAAATTCGGGGGGTGTGTGTGTGTGTGTCTGTGTGTCTGTGTCTGTCTCAGCTGCTCCACATGTCACTGTCACAGGACAACCAAACAACAGGAGCACCTGTTTTAAATGGAGTCTGCTGACAAACCAAGAACACGACAGTAAATCATACCTCCCCAAGCCACAGACATGATAGGGAATGGAGCCTCGGGCTGGGTGTCGGCTCATGGGCCGGGGAGAGAGGGAAAGAAAGCCCTTCTTTGATATTGGACGTACCCCAGATTTCTGCAGGCAGCCACAGGGCCCCTGGCTGAGAGAATGATCCAACAGAGCAAGACGAGGGGCTGGCGAGGGTCTCCGACTGACACCCTAGAAGCTGGCCCATCAGTCACACTGGGAGAAGACACCATCAATCCCTTTTTACAAGGCAGGACGGTGCCATCAAAGTAACAGCTTCCTGGCAAGAAGCAAGACTGAGACTGGCTGGAGCTTTGGAGAGCCGTCCCTCCACCTCTGAGTGACCCAAAAGGACGGACTCCTGATCTGAGAACCTTAGATCTCAGAGCACCTACACCCCACGGACTGAAAGTGTGTGTGTGTCTAGACCAACAAACACATGCATGTGTGTGTGTGTATGCTTACATAGAGAATATGCAAAGACCCTCTCTGGAAGAACAGAGAATTTCTCTTTTCTGGGGCAGGGAGATGGATGAAGGGAACTTACTTTCACTGCGTAGCCTTTGTACTGCCTTCAGTTTACCACCTACATGTGTAAACCGGGCCTACAAAAAGCAAGCAAGTAAACAGGTAACTCTTCAGAGAGCTGAGGAAGGGATGTTACAACCTCCAGGAAGGCAGAGTATCTAGCAGACACTAGGGACTTGATAAGTATTCATGGAATGGATGGATGGATGGATGGATGGATGGATGGACAGACGGACAGACAGACACAGTCTCTCTCTAATCCTGAGCCATCTGTTGGGGCTACACAAATATACACAAATGATATAAAGATATACTTCTGGGAGAAAGAGCAGCAGGGGGAAATCCCAGGTGACCGACCAGAAAGGCCCCCCAAGGAAAGCACCAGGCACCCCCCTTCACCTCGTGGCTGTGAGGGAAAGAAGTCCACCTGACCTGTCTCTCCTCTGGACGCGCTGCTGGCCTGTCAGGGAACTGTTGGTTTTGGTGTTCTGTCGCAGATGAAGGATCTGAGACCATGATATGTGGCATTACCAGTGCTGATTAAGCAAAGGTCAAGAACAAGGGCACCTACATGGCCATCTAGGAAAGCCCAATATTTCAGCTTGCCCATTCATGGCCACCAAGGGTAAGTCCAGACACGTGGCTGGAAGCCCAGTGCGGTTCCTGAAGCCTTTCTGTGTTCAAGGGAACAGAGGGTGGGCGCATCTACCCACAGGTCAGCCAGGATGCCCACCAGCACCAGGTCAGGAGGATGCTGGTCCTATCCCCATGCAGAGCACACGCTCCCCAGTCTCATGGGTCTTGTGAGTCAGAGGCTCCTCCTATGCCACCCCCACCCCTGTGACCCAGTGCACCACCCAGGACCTCCAGGCGCAGGGCTGCTGAGGGGCAGCTGGGGTTTGTGGAACTACACAAAGGCACCATCCAGAGCTACCGCTAGTATCCCTAGGACCTCACCCCGGCACCCCCAACAGCTCCAGAGCCAGTCTGGCTTCCCCCACGGAGGTGAGGGTGGGGAGGAGATGCAGAGGGTGGGGGCAGGTGTTCTCTCAGCCTCTCTGCACCACAACACCCCACACCTCAATCTCACCTGGCTCTAACAAATCACGCAGTGCTCCACCTTCTGGAAAATCCCTTCAAATTCCCTACCAACCCTCGAGCCATGCACAGGAATTCCCTCTAGTCTCCTGAAAGCGACAGCTGGTGCTCACTCTCCTGTGTGCCTGCACTGAGATGCTGGCCCTCTGCCCCAACCACAGGCTCCCAGCCCTTTTCTGGCAGTGAAGGAGCGGCACAGCAGGTCCAGAAATCACCAAAGCAAAACCAAGCAAACATCAGGTGGGCTCAGTGAGGACCCCGAGGCCTAATGAGCAGGATGCAGCACAGAGAGAAGAAGGTGGGCATCCAAGGTGGGGGATAGGGCCCAGACCCCAGAGTGCCACTGCCGCCTGTCCTGTGACTGCAGGAGGAGCACAAAAACCTGAAGGGCCCCCCAAAAGCAGAATGGAAACCCGAGCTTGGAATCTACAAAACAGTCTAGCTGGAGGGTGGTGGCATTTGTCTACCCACTGCTTCCTACTCAGCAAGTCCACCTCTCGCTGCCTTGGCCTTCTCCTGGACCCCCAGCCCACTGCAGGCCCCGTGCGGCCCACTGCCACAGTTCCCACTGCGGTGGGAACAGCACTTCCTGTAAGACGCTGCTCTGCCTGGTGCTGTCAGGGCATGTGAGTCTGCCCACAGAGTGGATGGTATGTCGTGATGCATGGTGGGCGGACGTAGGAGAGTGAGGACGGGGAAAGGAGCTGCAGAGGGAGACGCTACCTGGCATGGAGAGGGCCAGCACGAGAGAAGGTGGCTCTGCTTGAGGCCGGCTCCCTAGCAAGGAAGGAGAAAGTGCCAGCACACGGGGACCAGGAAACAAAGCCAGTAGGCTCAGGGGCAGGAGGGGCTGCCAGGAGGCCTCCTCCGTGACTAGGGCAATGTCAGGGACGCCAGGTTGTTCACCATGACTGCCTGTCACTACTTCAGATCACGGGCCTGCCTGTATCTGCCAGTGTCCTGGGGAACAAAGAAAAGCAAACAGTCCACCACAGGGCTCCAGAAGATGAGAGCAACTACCCAAGCTACTTGGCTGGTTAGGGAGTGGCCCATGTGGTTAGGAAAACATTGCCTCATGCCGCCCCCCACACTAACACGGTGCGGGAGGCCGCTGGGGGAGACAGAGAGGGCTTTAGACCGACCCAGTGGAGTATACACATTAGTGTACGACAGGCATGTGTGAGCACCGCAGGGCTCAGACCTCTCTTGCTGATGGATTACAATCTGCTTAGAGAGTGAGAGACCACTGAAAGAAGGGCGGGGCTGAGGCTAGCTGGCAACAGGTGGGCAGGGCACTCTGAGAGCAGAGGACCCCAGCGGGAAACCTCCTACCTGCTGCTGGTTCCATTTGAGGTCAGGGATGAGGACAAAGCCATCAGAGGGATCTGGGTTCTCGAACACAATCCGGTCAGCTTCTGCCTTCTTGTCGAGAATGTTGTACACCCACTGGAAGGAGAGAAGGGAGAGTGGTTCAGATTCAGTTACTGCCCCTTGGGGAGACTCCCCAGACTGGGTTAGGGCAGCTCCCTGGCTCCTCCAGGAGGGACAGCCACTGACCTCAGGGGATCTACACTCAGGTGGTCCTATCTCCCAGGATCTGCTCTCATGGGTCCAGAAGAGACCTCTCCTCCTACCACCGCTGACACTCGGTCACTAGCCATTCCCACAAGGCCCCTGCCATGCAGAAAGAGCTGGTTCTTCAGGCTCTCCAGGTCAGCAGTGCACATGCACTTCACTGCATCCACCCTCCACTGCCCACACACCAGGAGTGAGCCACCTGACTGGCCCACACTACACAGGACCACAGCACATTACCAGGCTAGGAGATCCCTCTGCAGAAGAAGCTGGCTCCATGCCAGACAGGGGAAGGCAGAGGTTCTAAAGTAATGTGTGTGGGTTTCCTGCCCCGCCCCGGGGATTCTCAGAGTGGTTGGATAAGCACCTCTGCCAACCTGGAGCCACAGCCGTGTCAGCTGACATAGCCCCTGCTTGACAAAACAGACCTGAAGGCCACCTTGTCAACAGGACTTCTGGCCTGCCCACACACCTCTGATCTGCTGCTGTCCACAGTGCTCCAGGAGCCCTTCCTGGGCACTGCATGGGTGCCGAGGGTATCACTACAACGCAGGTCCAGATGGCCTCCCTACAGCAGCCTCCTGCAGGGAGGCTAAGCGAAGGCCCCTATTTCCCAGCGCTCAAACCCACAGACCTCAGACCTCAGCACTTCTCCACTTCCCCCCAGCTCTGAGCACTCTTTGCAAAGGAAACTTCCTTCCAGTCAGTGAGCTCGGTGCCAGGAATCCTGAGAGAACCTTGATGGAAAGCCGCGCAGAGGGCCAGGGCTGGGCTCACACCACTGCCTGTACACCTCCCAGGTCATGGCAGGGGCGCTGGCAGCCAGGGCACTGACACCACTGGAGCCGGAGGGACCCTCTGCCCACTCCCAGGAGTGGCGCAGGCAGTGCCACAAAGGCCAAGGCCAGGCGCTGGTTTCGTCTGCACGCTTCCTCCTAGGAGTCCACAGCCTCGGCTCTCCTCAGCTTTCGGGCAGCAAGGTCAAGTGCAGCTCTCTGAGATGAAGAGTTTAGGAAGAGAGGGTAGCTGCCTGGGAATAGCTGGGCCTCCCAGCCCACCAGTAAGACCCACAGACAGGTCATATGTGGCCCACCCACTGCTAAGAAGAAAGGCCCACATGTCCCAAGAAGAGCCTGGCTGCCCCACTCCCTGGGGGAGGTCTGGAAGAGGAAGAGGATCCAAACTTTTCCCATGAGGATATTGACTTCTAAGCTGGTAATTAAGAAACAAGCCTCAGAAACTCTGACCTCCCTCCTTTCCTGCCTAAGAGACGCAGAGAGTAAAACCTATCCCCAGAATGAAGTCTTAGGATGTCTGCCTGAGCAGCTTTACTTGAACTGAGAATGGCGGTAGGGGCCACAAGCACGACTGGGGGGAAGAAGAGAAGATGAGAGCAAAGGAGGCAGCGCCGACCCAAGGGCAAGGCTGAGGCTGGTGCGAGAGTGGGTCGGCCAGTGGCTCCAGGCAGGTGGGGAGTGGCCAGCACAGTCCCACTACATGCCAGGCTCTGCTCTAGGGCCTCACAGGGATTGTCCTCACAGCAATCCTGGGAGGTCGGGGCTGTGAGCACCCCATTTTGCAACTAAGGAAAAAGCAGGGGCAAAGGAGTCCATACAGTTCTAAGCCAGAGCGTGGTCTCGGAGCCCACACTCCAGGCCACAGGGAGAGCAAGAGGGACCTAAAGGCACATGGAGTCTTGGCCAGCAGCCCAGTGAGAAAGGCAGGAGAAGCAGGCAAAGGACTCACACAGACCCTAGGGGGTTACGTAAAGGGAGTGAACCCCCTGAAAGCATGGCTGGGAGACTCGGCCCCCGACCATGATGGGCCTATGAGTGGGCCCTGACGGCTTCTGGAAGGTACTAGCAGGGCCTCCTCGCAGTGACACTGGCACCCACTCCAGACTGCCCTCTCCTCCCTGGGACTTCATGCTCCTCCTTCATGCTCCTGCTTCTCTGCTCATACACCCACTGGGTCCTCTCCACTGGCCACCCTTTACCTGCCCACCCTTCCACGTGTCTCAGCTCTGCACTGCCCTGCCCTGCCCTGTTCCCAAACTGTCACCTGGGTGTGCTTAATGGCAATGACCACTCTGGCGCCTTTTCTGTGCTGGAAGCAGCAGTGGGCATGGGACACACGACACCTCTCTGTTTCCCCTGGGACCAGACAAGGAAGCTGGGCTTCATGAGGGAAGGACAGTGTCACACTGCTCTGAGGTGGCAGAGTGAGAACCCAACCTGGCTGACACCAAAGCCTTGACTCAGTGACAACCAGCATTCTCAGCCCAATGATCTCTCCTGCTCCGAATCCAGTCATCCCACTGCGTTTTTTACTGGGCATTTTAACTAGAAGTTACAAGCACCAAGTCTGAGGAGCCCAAGAAGGTAGTTGGCTAAAAGCCCAGGAGCCAGATCACCTGCCTTCCAATTCCCATCTCTGAAGGGCCGTTGCGAACATTTTTTGAGGTGCTGCATGTAAAGTGCTTAGAACAGTTCTTGGCACCTCATGGGGACTCTAAGTCCCAAACTGAACTCGCTGTCTTCCACATAAATCCTCTCTGCTGTCCCCATCCCCGTCCGGGTTAACAATCCCACTATCTGTCCACTCATCACGCAGGCCAGATCTGGAGCCATCCCTGGCTCTTCCCTCCCTTCTCCCACTGACCAGCTTCTAAACCCTGCCTCTCGACTTGCTGCCTCTGCCTCGCCCACACCCATGCCGGCTCTCAGAGCCCTTCTGTTCCCTTGCTCACCACATTCTGCCGATGGGCTGACTCTGAGCACATGACGCACAGGACCCAACTGCTCAGGGGACCCTCACTGGCTGTGGCAATTGTTCTCAGATCTGATGACCAGCCACAACAGATATTTTTAAAATTCAGATTCCCCAGCTCCACTCCCTCAACATCTGATCCAGCGGATATGGACAAGGTTCTGTATCTTGAAAAATCTCACCAGGCAACCCTGACGATCGGCAAGGTGTGTGAGGCCCTGGACAGCACACATGCCTCCTCCTGGCCCCTGCTGGCCTTCTCCTGTCGTCCCCTGCTGACCTTGAGCTCCCCAGCCCTCTGCACCTCTGCACTTGCCCTTCCGTCTGCCTCGTCTACCTGGTAAACTCCTATCTGTCCCCCAAAGCTGGAGGATACCCTCCTCTGTGAGGCCGTCCCTGTCTGCGCTGATCACTCCCCCGTGTTGCCACCACACCTTCTATATAAACCACCAGAGTGCTGGTCGCACCACGTTGCAGCTGTCAGCCCCATGCCTGTCTTCCTAGAAGGGACCAGTGTTTACTTTGGGGACCCACCCAAGCCTAGCCCAGGGCCTGTACATAGTACATGCTCAATAAATATGATGGCTGTTGCCAGTTAAGCTCAGTGCTTGTAAACTTACTAGGAATAGTCAAGAAAGAATACACAGTACTTGTGTCAAACAGAAGCAGGCAGAGTAGAACTTTGTCCTATGATTTTCCAGAAGGATCTGAATCACGGCAAAAGTACATATATGACTCACACTGCTTATATTAAGGGCTTCCGCTCTTGAATCCCACAGATGTGCAACTGGTCCACAGAACATATATTCCAGGAGATCCCTCCAGGACCCTGACAGCAGAAGCTATCTAGGAAGATGGAGACACATCTCTTTTCCACTTAGAGGACAGAGCAAGTGCTGGGAATTACAGGGCTGTGGGCGCACAGTGCCTCCCACCCAGCCTGCCAGCCTCCCTGTGCTTCCTCCTCTGGAGTACATGCAGCCCACAATGCCCCTACACCCAGGACACCCACCCTTCTCTTGAGTCTGGGGGAAATGGCTGTGAGTTCCTCGTATCAGAACATCTTCCACCACTGCAACCTGAGTCTTGGGGAGAGTGGATGAGAAATGCTCAAGGAGAACAAGGGTGAGTGAGAAAGCCATGGAGACAGCAAGAGCCAGAAAGCGAGCAAGAAAACAACTCAGCTGTCACAGTAAACGACGACATTCACACGGGGCCAGTTCCAGGCAGAGGCCCTGGCTGGCATTGGGCCTAGGCCAAGGAGTAATTGGGACCTGCTAGCTAAAATGGCCTTGAATCTGGCCCAGTTGCTGAGTACACTCAGGAGACGCTGCCAACCCCCAAACACGGCCCCTGGGAGACGAAGTCTGCACAAAGCCCCCAAAGACAATCAGGTCCTGCCCTCTATGGAATGAATGCAAGGGAGAACTTGGGCAGTTTTTCACTCTGAGCTTCAGCATCTGAAGGCTGGTTTGCTGCAGGCAAAACCAGGACTAGGACTCTGGAGGGGGCGGGCCTGATTGGGCATCTGTCGCCCATTCACATACCTGGCAAGGACGCACCCTCCTGAGACTGTGTCTCGACTACTGCAGAGCAGACACAGATTCTCCAACACACTGGGTTGCTTTGAGGTCCTCGGAGCCTCAGGGGCATGCCCAAGACTGGGGTCAATTCCCGTATCAATGACTGTACTCTGTGGAACAGTGACCACCTCACCACAGGGTTGTTATGCCACTTCCCTGCCAATTTTTGCTCACAGCGCTTGTGAGGTCGTGTCCCGTGTGGTCACGGATGCATTCTGTGCTGACTCCTGCACAAGGAAGCGAGCCCCATGCAGGCAGGGACTCTACTGTGCTCTCCGCCGCAGCCCCACAGCCTGGCTGGGGGAAGTGACAGCTCCTGGTAGGGCCGGGACTGATGCTTGTGAGAAAGAGACACACTAGCCACTGGGACAGCACTCTGGGTCTGCCCTCTCTGGGCTAGTCACCTGGATGCTGAGGCTCTGGGACTCCAGGTGAGGGAAGGTGACATTCTTGTAATCACTCCCCGTCTCTCGAACCAGGTGCAGGTCCTGGCGCAGGTACTTCTGCAGGTGCTTCTCTGTGGCCGGGTACACCACGGTGGTCTTCACATCTGCAACGACACACCACAACCCGGGCGCAGAGTGAGGCCCACTCCCTGCGCAGCCTGGCCACATCGGGTCCCCACCAGGGAAAGGGGACAACCTCTGCCCCACCTCTGATTCCCTGGCAAAGGCAGTCATAGGCTGAGGCTCTTGTCACTCACAATCCCCTCCCACAGGTGCCTGGGCCACTGAATTCAAAAGCTGGGCCACACTCAGAACCTGGAAAACTCATCATCTTACCCTTTGTGCTTCCCCCTTTATTTGCTAGGCACAGAAATGAAAAGTCTCTGACTTTTCTCACATACCAAATCTCTAGGTATGTGGGTTTCTGGACCCACAGCTGAAAATCTGGTTTAAAGCCAAGCAGCCCTTCAATGCCAAGCAGTGCGGGATGCACAGCAAATGGTTAAAGGCACAAGCTCTGGAGCTGAGTTCAAGGCCAGCCTCTCCGGCTCTTTCCTCAGGGCCAGGATGCCAGTCCAATCATTTACCTTCCCATGCCCCTGAGTTCCCATCTGTTACCTGAGGATAATAGCTTCTGTGTCATAGGATTGGGAGGATTAAGCCAGTTAATACCTGTGAAGCACTTAGAACAATCTCTGACAGATAGCAAATATTTACTATGCAAAAGCCAGCTATCTTCAACCCACGGTTTCTTACCCTTAACACCACCAACACTTGAGCCTACTGACCTCTTGGTGGGGGCCTCCCTGTGCACCGCAGGATGTGTAGCGGGGCTGCAGGCTCTGACCACGGTGCTGGTAAAACCCTGCCCTGAGTGTGGCTACTAAAAACGTCTCCATGCATTGCCAAATGTACCCAGGGGGTAAAACTGCCCCTGGTTGAGAATCGCTGTTTTCACCAGAAGGGAACCGGGCAGTGTTCCTAAACAGACTGCAGGGTAGGACCCTGGTCGAATACACCCAGTGAAGTCCCTTTCTCTATTTCTAATAACATCTGCTACAACTGTTATCATTACTCTAATATTTATACAAAGGTAGGAAAAAGTAGGTTTATTCTTGTATTATTTATTTACTAATTATTGCATTATTTATTTGCAGTATTTGTCTTTTTACATAAGAACTGTAAAGCTGCTTTTGCCCACCCCTGTGTATGGCACGTGAACAAAGATATGAAGGGCAGGAAAGGAAAGGGTGTTTAAAGTCAGCCAGGATGTTTCTCAAAAGACCCACGCCCCCCACCCCCTGCTCCTGACTCCCTTACTCTAGATGTAGATGTGTTCGTCCAGAGAAATGGGGAGAAACCCAGAGGGCGCATATCACATTTGCTCATGTACCTCAAGTGCAACTAAGAACCACCCACCTGTATGTTCACATTGGGTCTGAGGACGGCGGGGACTTTAATCCCATTTCATAGGAGGGTGGAAAGCGCTGACAGCAATTCGAGAAGTATCTGATGTCAGTCACGCCGCGAGGCGTTGCAGACAAGCTGGAACCCAGGCAGTGCTCTTTCGACACCAGCCCAGGGCAGACGTCCTCAGGGGCTATACCCAGCACATGACTTCTGGGGGGGACCAGAGGCCCCTATTCCGTCACTCTGGAGGCCAGAGTGGCGCAAAGACACGGGACCTGAGCTGACACGCAGCTCTCCTCTCACTGGCTGTGCAGCCTGGCTCTCAGAGCCTCACTTCCTCATCTGTTAAAGGGTGGCCATAAAACTGCCCCATAGAGCTGTTGTTAGCATTCAACAGCACCTGTCGTCCGGACCGCCGGAGATGCTAAATAAGTATCACTCTACTTCCTGGGAATCTCTGTATCGGACCCTGAAAGGGAGGCAGGAGCAGCAGGTGTTCCCTACTTCTCACTCACTCCCACCACTGTCTGACAGCTCGGGGTCACAGGCCAGAAGTCAAGCACAACAAGATCTCAAGAGGCAGGAGATGGCCTGAAATAGGACGAAAGGTGCTGTAGCGGCCCTGGCAGCAGCCTCTAGGGGAATCCCGTGCTGTGTGCAGTGCAGCTTGGTGGAGAAAACAGACATTCTGGCAGCAATCAGCCTGGGTTCACATCTTAACTCTGCACTCAGTAGCTGTGTAACCTTGGGCTGTTGTGAGAAGTCAGTGAGCAGGAGATGGAAGCATTTGGAAAGTGCCTCCCTCCCCCCAGAACAGGAAGGTACTCCTCCAACACCAAGCCTGGGAATGAGAGCTGGCCGGTGTTCCAGTTTCCTGGGCTGGGCCGAGGGGAGAAAAGCCATGAACAATGGTGCTCCCTCGGCGTGGGGGAGATGGGCAGGACGAAGGCAGCGCTCATGCTGGAGAACAGCCTAGCCCTCCTGGCAATGGACACAGGGCCTGTGCTCACAGTCTGGGGCTCCCTGGCTGCTCCAGATCAGAATGCTGCTGGGCCCCCAAGCATGCCCCTTTTGTCAAGGCTTGTCAAAAGACCGCCCCAGCCACCCAGGGTGCTGGGGAAGGAGTCACCTCACCGGGCCAGCCCCCTCCTGCCTTCCCCTCAGTTGGAGGGAAAAAATGAAAAGACATTTTCCTACTGCTCACTTCCTGGTATCCTCCCTTTCCTGGAGGCAGAAACCTCACTGCTGTGCTCTCGGCCCTCTGTGCCAGTCCCTCCCGGAGGCCAGCCTCCAGCAGACCACCACCAGAAGCCAGGATTCTCACATGATGGGCTCAGGGGTGGGGCTGGCTGAGTTTCTTACTCCCCTGAGGGGCTGACCCCCTCACACCTGGACTGTCTACAAGGACTGTCTAACCTTTTGGCGTCTCTTGGCCACACTGAAAGAAGAAGAGTTGTCTTGGGCCACACATTAAATACACAAGAACTAACAAAAACTGATGAGCCAAAAAAAAAAAAAAAGAAGAAGAAGGTTTTAAGTAAATTTACGATTTTGTGTTGGGCCTTGTTCATTGCCAATCCTGGGCTGCATGCAGCCCTCGGGCCATGGGTGGGACACCCCTGGCTGGTCCCCTATCACGGTCAACACAGGCCTGTGTTATGGTGTCCAGACCTCTCCCCAAACTCATTTACCACCGTTCTCCTCCTTGGCATTCGCTCCAGACAAACCAACCTGCCTATACTCCCACTAAATCACCCTGAGCACGTGCCCATTCCTAGGCCTTGTGCCAGCTGTCCCCCTGCTGGGCAGGCCTCCCACCATGGTCCCAGCTGCTGCCTTGCATCAGTCAGGTTTCTGCCCAAAGGCCGGCTCCTCACAGCCCTTGGGTGGCCCTGGCTACAGAGGCACCCTCACCCTTCCCTCACCATACCTGCCAAGAGAGTGTAGCCTAATTGTCTGGTCCCCCCATTACCATGTACCTTCTGGGAGGATGAAAATTTTATTTTGTCCAACTTTTTAATTTTTTTTAATCTTTTAAAAATATTTTTATTTATTTATTTTTTTTTTAGAGAGAGGGGAAGGGAAAGAGAAAGACAGGGAGAGAAACATCAATGTGTAGTTGCCCCTCACGTGCCCCTAATTGGGGACCTGGCCCACAACCCAGGCATGTGCCCTGGCTGAGAATTGAACCGGCAATGCTTTGGTTCACAGGCCGATGCTCAATCCACTGAGCTACACCAGCTAGGGATAAATTTTTGCAATCATTTGAGCCCCAGCACCCGGAACAGCACCTGACCTACAGTAAGCACTTAACACTGAACAAATGAGGAAATGAATCTGGCCTTTCAGACCTTAAACCCAAGAAAAGCATTTCTGTCCCAAATGGAATAAAACCTGTTTGATAATAATTGATGCAGGCTTCTCAAAGGCAGCCAAAAGCAAACTCCAGTGTCTGTCTAAATGCCAATTGAGGCGTCGTCCCGCAACTGAACTTCACAAGGAGCTTGGGCAAGAACCGATGATGCCCAATAAATGTCAAACCACTGGGTGGAAACACATTGAGGACAGAATACCCACGCGCAGTCTCAACATATCTCCCCACAGATCACTTACTAAATACAAAGGGGAAACAGCAAGTGATAAGAGCTCACTTCACTTCTGACGGGAAAACCGACACCATGTGCCTCAAGACAGATGTGCCTGGTGTTCTGGCCAAAACCAACAACCTGAATCTAATCACAAGGAAATATCAGCAAACCCAAATCCAGGGACATTCTACAAACAGGCAGCTCTACAACTCTTCACAAGTGTCCAAGAGAGGAGAGACAGCAATGGCTTGAGGGGAAGCTCCAGATGGAAGGGCGCTAGAGACCACCCTGGACCTTGGCTGGGGCAGAGGATTCTGCTTCTCAGAAGGCACTGAAACAATTGGTAAAACTTAATAATGGTCTCTTTGTTACATACTATTTTGCACAGAAATGTCCTGAAATGGGTCACTCCTCTCTGGTTCCTAGGAGACACTCACTGAAATGCTTAGCAACGAAAGGTGATGTTGTCTGTTGCTCCCTCTTCAATAAGTAGTAACGGTATAAAATTATTATTGTATGGCATGTGAAGTGACAAAAAGCAAATGCGGTGAAATGTTAACAAAAGGTGAAGAGAGCATGGTACTGGCATAAAAACAGACACGTAGATCAGTGGAACAGAACAGAGAGCCTAGAAATGGGCCCATGCCTATATGGTCGCTTAACATTTGACAAAGGAGGGAAGAACATACAATGAAATAAAGACAGTCTATTCAATAAGCTGTATTGGAAAAATCGGACAGATACACACAAAAAAATGAAACTAGACCACCTTCTTATACCATACACAAAAATAAACAAAAAAATGGATTAAAGGCGTAAATATAAGACTTGTAACCATGACACTCTGTGAAGAAAACATAGGCAGCACAATCTCAGACATTTCTCTTCACATCGTTTTTTCTGATTATCTCCTTGGGCAAGGGAAACAAAAGAAAAAATAAACAAATGGACTACATCAAACTAAAATGTTTTTGCACAGCAAAGGAAACCATCAACAAAATGAAAAGACAACTAACTGAAAAGCAGAACATATTTGGCAATGATACATCTGATAAGGGGTTAATATTCAAAATTTTATACAAAATTCGTGCGACTCAACAGCAAATAAACAAACAACCCAATTTAAAAATGGGCAAAGGGCCTGAATAGATACTTCTCCAAATAAGACATACAGATGTCCAAAAGACACATAAAAAGATGTTTAATGTTGCTAATCATCTGAGCAATGCAATTAAAACTACAATGAGATACCACCTCACACCTGCCAGAATGGCTTCCATAAATAAAACAACAAACAACAAGTGCTGACGAGGATGTGGAGAGAAGGGAATGTTCGTGCACTGTCGGTGGGGACGCAGCCTGGTGCAGCCCCCGTGGAAAGCAGTTTACAGAGAGGGCCCTCAAAACATTAAAAACAGAACTGCCTTATGACCCAGCGATTCCACTTCTGGGAATATATCCAAAGAAACCCCAAATACCAATTCAAAAGAATATATGCACCCTTATGTTCACTGCAGCATCATTTATGATTGACAAGCTATGGAAGCAGCCAAAGTGCCCATCAATGGACCATTAGATAAAGAAGATGAGGTGCGTGTACACAGTGGGGTGTTGCTCCGCCATAAGAAAGAATGAAATCTTGCCATCCGCACCAACGTGGATGGACCCAGAGGGCATTGTGTTAAGTGAAATATCAGTAAGTCAGTCAGAGAAAGACAAATACCATATGATTTTGCTTATACGGGGAACCTAAAGAATAACATAAATAAACAAAACAGAAACAGAGTCACAGATACAGAGAACAGACTGACGGTCAGGGGCTGGGTGAACAAGATGAAGGAGGGATCTAGAAGTACTAATTGGTGGTTACGAAACAGTCATGGGGTGTTAAGTACAGTGTAGGTGACAGAGCCAATAACACTGTAGTAACTATGCATGCTGCCAGGTGGGTACTGGAAATATGGGGGGACGACGACACTTTGTAAAGTATGCGATTGTCTACCCACCATGCTGTACGCCCAAAACACAAAATAATATTGAACGTACACTGTAATTTAAAAAATCATTAAATAATCACCTTAATAAAAAATACATAAAACAAATTTTTAAACAAACAACCCAATAAAAGCCCAAATGGTGAATTTTTTTATTAGGGAGTTCTTTGTACTATTCTTACAACTTTTCTGTAGGGTTCAAAATTTTTCTTCAAAATAGAGTTAATAAAAGAGGTACCAGTACCCTCCAGCCCCACATCGCTCCCTCTAACAGAGGAGCTAGATGCTTGGTTGTCAGGCCCACAGGGAGGGGACCACCTCACTCACGCCTCAGATTGACGTGAGGAAGCCAGGATGCCCTTGTTTCACTGTGGTGTCATCTGTCCCATGGCTCTGTCTGGCTCAGGGCTGGGGCCCAGCCAAGGTACTATGGTGCCAGCCCTGAAGGTCAGCAGGTGAGGCCCAACCACCTGGCTGGTGCCCTCTCCGCTAATCCCTGGTTAGCAAGCTGACTTCAGGGAGCCATCTGCCCAGGGCGAGCAGTCCCTGGCACCTACCCACCCAGAAACTTCTCCCTGTGGCTAGAGAAGCAGCATCCTTCTCCCCTCACCCTCCTGCTGACATTCTTTAAAAAACAGCTTGGAACAATCTCAAACCCCTCCAAAACCCATCCTTCAAAAATGTTCACAATACAGTGGTCCCCCTTTCTTCTCGGGGGATACAATCCCAAACCCCCAGTGGGTGCCTGAAACCACAGATAGTGGCAAACCATATAGTCTATGTTGTTTTCCTATATGTATTTGCCTGGGATAAAGTTTAATTTATGAATCATGCACAGTAGGAGATTAACGACAAAAAGAACAATTATTATAAGTGGTAATAATAACAGACTACACCAGTGTGGTCAGTCTCTCTCATAGCTCTCATTATACTGTCTGTAGCATGGATTCATTGCACAAAGGGAAATGGGCATCCTGGGTGGGACAGAGCCGGAGGGCACGAGAGTTCGTCAGGTTACAGAACTGCGTGCAATTCAAAACTTACGTGGTGCTTATTTCTGGAGTTTCCCATTTAAATGTTTGACTGCAGGTAACTAAAGCAATGTAAAGCGAAACCGCAGGTAAAGGGAAACCACTGTATATTCGGAGGACTCCCTGACGCCCCCTACCTGTCCTGCGTTTTCAAACTTTGCTTTGATTTTTTAATTCCAGGTGCATTTGCACATAGGTTAAAGAGTCAAGTGAAGCTCGTTTTTAAGTCTGCTGCTCCTCTCTGTGCACCGCTTCCAACCCTTCTGCCCATTTCTTTAGTTATGTACATACAGAGCTCCAAATTACAAATATTTTTATATCTTGTCCCTCCTTGACTTCTCAATTTTACTTATTAACTTCCTATTACAGAAGATAAGGATTTAGCTTTTTTTTTTTTTTAACACCAGCTCTCCACACAAAGCGCACACACACGCTCACAGACACCCGCAGTCCCTCTCTAACCTTCATGCCAGTAACACCGTCACTGTCGCACCGCAACTTGGGGCGAGTTGGGACTCAGCATTGGCACCGATAACGATGACGTAAATGCTGCTCACTACTGAGTAGTGTTGCATGACTCCTGTTCCTGCTCAGCACAATTTTTGGTATTTGTAGTTATTTTTGTTTGCTTTTCTAAGTTTACTTTTTATAAACTTATCACTAATTCATTACCATATCTACATCCCTGGTTATTTATCTTTTTTAAATTTTTAATTTATTTATTTTTGGAGAGAGGGGAAGGAAGGGAGAGAGGGAGAGAAACATCGATGTGTGAGAGCAACACCCATCAGTCGCCTCTCAAATGTCCCCAACTAAGGACCCAGGCCACAGCCGCAACCCAGGCATGTGCCCCAACCAGGAATCAAACCGGCAGCCTCTGTGTTCACAGGCTGGCACTCAATCCATTGAGCCACACCAGCCGGGGCTACTCATCTCTTGATGTTAAACTCATTAGGCACACGAGCAATGCGCCTTCCTGGCTTCTGGCCTGCTCCAGCAAGTGCCTGTGCCAAGCGGTGCCCTGCGAGCTCATGCACTATCATCCTAGGGATGCCCTCCCCATCTCTCTCGTACTGGTTTCCTGCACCTACCCTCTTCCTCTTCATATTTATGTCCTAGTTTTGCTAAAGCACTGGTTCTCAGACTTTAGTGTGCTAGTCTGAGGAGGGGCCCAAGTATCTGCATTTCCAACACATTCCCAAGTGCAGTTGCTGCCGCCAATTGGGGGACCAAACACCAAGAACCACAGCGTGAAAGCACAAACTCAAGTTGCTTCCAGAGATACGGCGTGAGGGAGACACATTTAGAGACTTGGAACATCTGAAAATGTCTTCACTGTCACAATGAATTAAGAGTCTGCCTAAAAAATACTGGGTCAGGGGGCGGTGAGGCTCAAATTCTGAAAGCGCTGACCTTCTAGATGGCAAAGCTGCTGCTGAGAAGCCTGAAGTCATTCTGACTCCCAGTCCTGTGTAGTGACATTTTCTTTATTGCTGTCCTCAAGTACTGATGGATCTTGGTGGGGGGCATTTATTTTCATCCACTGAGCTAGGTAATTATTGGGCCCTTTCAACCTCAAAAATCATGTTCTTCTATCCTGAGAAACTGTCCTATTTCTTTGGTCATTTACGTCCACGCTTTCTCCTCCCAGTCTTTATGTAACACCTACTTGGATATGTAACGTCTCTGGTTCATCTTTCAGTTTTCTATTCTCTCCCACTTTCCGCCTTTATGTCTTCTTGTTCTAGTTTGAAGGAAGTTTTCTTCTACTTTATCTACCTTCCTATTGAAATGTTCACTTCTGCTACATTTTTAATTTCTAAGAGTTTTTTTAAAAAATTCCTTCTTGATAGTATCTTGTTCTGATGCATTCAATGTACCAGAATTCTCCGAGGTTAATGACAGTTTCTAAAAATTTCTCCTCACTGCAGTTTGTTTCCTCCATGTTCCTTTCTTGCCCTTCTTTTCCTTATCCTTTCCCAGTGGAGGCTTTACTCAAAGACTGGCTGTCCTGGCCAGTTCGCTCATACTGAAGAGCAGGGCGCCGCGGAGCTGAAGGGCAGCCCTGAGGACACAGGTAAGTTCACCTGGAGTCTATTTTAGGATCATCAGGCTATTCCTTTGTATGACATAACCTCCAAGAATGTACGTCTTTTCTCTTGGGCTGTCAGATGCACCACAGACCACTCTTCCAGTTTCATACAGGGAGGCACAGAAGCCTGGCTGACAGTATTCCAAGTGACAAGGAAGAGAAGCAGTTGGGGAGAGGGGGGCATGGGGTCATCTCAACATCCAATATCTAATTTTTTTAAATTTCATTGACTTTAGAGAGAAAGGGAGGGAGGGAGGAACAGAAACATCAATTTGTTGTTCCACTTATTCATGCATTCATTGGTTGCTTTGTGTATGTGCCCTGACCGGGTATCAAACCCTCAACCTTCACATATTGGGATGCTCTAACCAACTGAGCTACCCAGCTAGGGCCTCAACATTCAATATCTCAACTTCTACTTGACCCCTGGACAGATCAGGACCACGATTCCACCTCAATTGCACCTAGAATCTCTGGACTCTCTGCTTTAACCTGTCCAGAGCCTGATGTCCGGGAGGAGTGGTTACTAGCTCTGTGAAGTGGCAGGGAGCTCAGTGACTGCTGCCCTTTGCCAGCTTAGGTCTCGGTCGCTCAGAGTTGCTGGCTCAGTTACTCCTCCCCACTTTGCTTTCTAGGTTTGTCTCCTCTCTCTCCCTCTAGTATTTATGGATTGGTTTTTTTAAGGTGATTCCTTTAATGTCATTTGTAGTGAGGGTTTTAAAGGAAACAGTGGACATTCAAACTGCGCCTTTTAACTGGAAGCCTATACCCTGTCCTGTTTTTCTCATGATGCTTTATATTTCTTCCTGTTTACGACCACTTGACCTATTTGTTATTCACAGTCCATCTCCTCCAGCTGAACATAAGCAAGCTGAGAGCAGAAACTTTGTTCTGTACACTGTGTGTGCAGCACCTGAAACAGCCGACACACACGAGGCCCTTACAATACAGTCTACAGAACAGAGTATACATGCTGCCACGTTATTTTTAAGAGTGTGTGCCTGCCCAACTGCACACACGTAAGCACCTAGAAAAAACAGAAAATCAGGACACATTCCAAGATGTTGAGTTCTCTTTGGGCAGTGGAATTGAGGTTATGTGCTATAATTTTAATTAGTTTTGTGGAGGCTATTTATTATATTTCCTAAAACAAATACGTACCACTTAAGTAACAAACATATTAGAAATAGAAAAAGGAGCCACCCCTTAAAACTGAGCTGCAGAGAGATTAAGTAATTTGCCCAAGGTTACAGTGGTAGAGCTGAGATTGGAACCCAAGCAGGCTGACTCCTCCATGCAATTGTTTTCTTGATGCCACAGGGCCACCTTCCTTCAGGCCTTTTCCTAGGACACCTATGTTGCAGCCATGTTCTCCAAAAAGCAGCCCTCTCAGATTGGAGAAACATGATGAGTCGCAACCCCTCTTGGAGACACATAAACCACTGTCAGCAAAACCAAAGGGCGTGATGAGGTGCCAGAGTGGCTGGGGCCGCAGATTGGAAGGTGGGGGAGGACATCGGAGCACGTAGATTCCAACGGCAGCCATGCCCCAGTGTGCACTGCCAGGCCTCCTGGGAAGTGTGGGGATGGGGAGGCCCACTCCATCTGCAACAGAGGGCTGTCTGCGGAACAGCGTCACCAGGGTACCCTGGCACCAGGAGCTGGGCTACAACAGGCTCTGGGGGAGCACAGAGGGACTAAAGATGGCCCTGCTCATGAGAGGGAACAATGACTGTTTTGGCTGACGTGTGTGGTCCCAACCCATATCCCCCACCAAATATGACAGTGCTGGATGATGAGAAAGGAGGCCTGGGGCCTTGTGGTGGTATGGTGCCTCTGTGGGGCTTGGGGCTGCAGCTCTTGATCTACAGGGATGTTCTGGCAGCGGGAATGGCCACACAATGCATCCAGATGAACAGTTGCCTTGCACACAGATTCCTTTCTCTGAAGCTCAGCTGAGCAGGCTGGTATGCCCCTGCTAGGGCAACTCTGTCCTGTCCATCAACCCCCTTAGGGTCTCCCAAAACGCCTTCTCCAATCAATAAAACCACTCCCTGCCCCCACTCAGACACGAAAGCACAACTGCTTTCAGAGGTGGGAGGCAGGGCTAAGTAGGGAAAAGAGCAGCTGCCTCCCTCGCTCTCTGCCAAAGCTGGCTTAGCCAAATCCCCAGGAAAATGCTGCTGCACATGAAACATGAAAATGCAAACCACAGACAGTCTGCTCTCCTTCCCATACACATGTTCAAACAAGACTGCTTTCCAGCCCTTGCTGATGGCTTCCACATGATGAGGTCATTTCCACGGCTCAGTCTGTGGCTTTTGCTCTCCACTATGACGAGCCAGTTTCAACTTATTTGACCCAGATGTGCAGGCCCAGGAAAGCAGGGCAGAAGCAACAGCAAACACAATGTGAGCGTGAAGCCCACCCCCACCTCCCCTCCACAAGAGCCAAGCAGAGCCCCCAGGTGACAGGTTGGATGATCCGGGCTGGCAAAGCACACCATCACACAACTCCTGCCGAAGGGCTGCTGGGGGTCTCCAGGGACTGCCTATCCTCCCCACCTCTGGGGCTCTCCCCTATCTAGGCGACACTCTTCGCCCTGGCGTCCGCTGACCAGAAAACAGGCCAGAGGCTGGAGAGGAGGTGGCCACGCTCCAGTGGAAGGCTGGGGAGGAGTGCTCCGTGCCCTACACAGCAGGGTGCTGGGCGAAGTCCAAGCCTGAGGAGAAGGGGGCTGAGGGGTGTGGTCGGGATCCTACTGGAAGCTTCAACACTCACAGCAAACCTCAAACTGCTAATTCCTGGTCTCCAGGAAAGCACAGAGATGCTCTCAGAGCCAGAGAAGAGGCATATGCTGGTTCTAGCAAGACCCTGGGTCAGACAGGCTCCTTTCCCTAGCTCTCCTCAGTTCTCTGAGGACCTGGAGTGAGAACAGGGGTGTGACAGGGCCTGGCAGCCAGGGGGCATATCTGGTGACTCTGCATGCAGCGTGGGAGATGGCTGGGTTGGGGGGTGGCCTTCGGTTGCTCCATGCAGAAGATAGTCCTTCAGGAACAGGAAATGCTCCTGCAGGGAGTCTGGGGGGCTTCCTGCACTCTGCAGGTCCCACTTTTAACAGAAGGCTCCCGGGCTGGTATCTAATGAGATAATGGGGCAGCTGACTGCAAGAACCCCACTTCCCCACACACAGGAATAAATTAGTCTGGGCTTGAGCAGACCAGACTACAACAGCTATTGGAGTGAAGACTCAGTAATTCCACACACAGCTTCTCACAACTTCCTGTGTAAGGGCATCTCCTTCATTCACTCTGAGAGACACACGCACACCAGCCTGGGTGCGCCCTCAGTGGAAACGGCCACAACGTGTGTGTGGTGGGGAGGGGGCACAGCGCACACCCCACCATGGGGCGCAGCCCCAGACTGCCAGAATTCTAGGTCCTCGATCTCCGAGAAGTATGGTTCCAGAGTGGACGCCACCACCAGGCTGCCGCAGGCTGGCGGCCATAACCGAGGCCAAGCAATAAAATGGAACTGGCTACCCTGCGGGTAATCTGCCTTTGCCCACTGGTCCTGAGTAAGCTGACTTTTCCGCTGACTCGAACCTTAAGACTGCCACAGAGTCTTGGGACCTTGCCCCATCTCTGAGTGTGGGAGGCAGGGAGGAAGGGAACTCTAGCATGGAGTGGTGACACAATGCAACAACTCAGGATTTTTTACATCTAACTAGGTTCTGAGTACAATGGCGTCTCCCAGCCTTGTGGAAGCCATGAGTCTAAATGGGGAACCGAACAGAGGGCCTCTGTCACAGGTGGCAAGGAGGCGGCAGCGCTCAAGACCTCTGAGCTGAGGGGGCAGCACAAAGGAGAGTGGGGGCCCATCAGGGAGCCAGAGAAAGGCGGAGCCCAGATTCAAGATGCAAATCTCACTCAGGAGGGCTGTGCAACTTCTGCTTGTTCTCATCCCGCTGTCCTTCCAAGCCTGGAGGGAGCCTGGACTCCTGGCATCAGGAGCTCTGAAGCACCCAGGGAAAGAAGACAGAAACCTGCCACCTTTAGGTGGCACCAATTGGTGAAACCAAAGCAGTAAAGCGAGACCCCTGTGGGCTCACTTGCCTTCTCTCTGTCCCAGGAATAAAGCCCAGCTGATGCTAGATACCTGCTCTATAGCTCCATCCACACTGCTGCCCTCACTGGGCATACCCCACCACCGCCCACCTTCCCATCACCCAGTCCAGCCCACCATAGAAGGCCACTGTGTCTCCAGGAGCGGGACCAGTCACCTCTGCACTCTGACCCAGTGCACACCCCACAGTGGCCAAGTGCTCTACATTAGCACGGCACACGTGTGTCTCTGCCAGTGGGTGCCATCACCAGACTCAGGCATCCACGAGTCTTGGGCGTATGCAGTGCTTGTTGATGAACTGATAGGCCCTGAACAATGAGGGTCATCCGGGCTGTGAAGTAAGGAAGCTGCCAGGGGCCCTAATCCAGGTCAATCTTTCGATCTGCTTCTTTTGTTCATTTGGTGAGGAGGGTAACATCCTAAAAATTACCTATCCAAGTGTCACATGAATATATTCTTAAATAACTGCAACCCTTTTCATTGAGGTAAATACAGATCATAGCTGGGTGCTCATTATTCCAATCTTTTCTTAAATGAGTTTGTGTTAAGTATGAATGTATCTACATAAAAAGCCTTTTTTATTTTTTCAGGCACAAGTGGGATAATCCTTTTTGGGTTACCTATACCTCAGAGCTCTCCCAGGAGTCCACACAAACCTCCTTCCCCTTTGCGACAATCACGGAGCAGCCCATGCTAAGCATGCCCCGGGCCTTGTTAACTGGCCCCACGCCCTGCTGCCAACAGGGGTCACTGCGATTGTTTTTTCTTTCCCTCTCACAAATGGCGCTGCAATGAATGTTCTTGCACCTCTCTGTGCAGCTGTGTGAGCAACTGTCTCAGTCAGATTAAGTGGAAGTAGAAATGCTTCCACGTGTCTGAGGGACACAAGTCTTACACCCTCGCGGCTCTAGCCATGCCTGATGTACGCCCCGCCCACTGTGCATGAGCACCTGGAAGAAACTGAGCTGCCCGTCTGTCTCAGCTCACCAACACCAGCCCTATCTGCGGGTGCCCTCGAAGGAGTAGCTTCTCCATGGTCTAAGCCACCTACACCTACAGAGACCTCACACAGCACAGCTCGATATACGCAGAAGCCCACCAACCCACTCCTGCTTAATGATAGTGCTCAGATCATTTCCAGACCCCAGTGCAAGAGCAGTAATGAAACACAAAAGGGAACCAACCCATAACAGGGAAGGGAGGAGAATGGGGAGGCAGCAGAGAATGAGAGGCTGCAATGCACTTCCCGAAGTCAGGAAGTGGAAGGCAGCATATGAACGGAGGCGGCAACCCTGAAGGAAGCTGCAGCCCAGAGCATGTGAGGGGCTTTGCTGAGGTGACTTCCAGCCAGGGGAACCCAGCAGAGGCTCTGGGCTCTAAATAAGCAAGTACAGAAGTCAGGAAGGGAAGAGCTAGTTCACGGGACTTATCAGACTGGTTCTTCTAAATAAAAATGAGCAAACATTCACCAGACACTCAAGAAAAACCAGCAGCCTGAACAAGAATGACCAAAATAAACAACCAAAACCCGAGCCCAAAGGAAATGAGATCACATAAGGGTCAGGAGATAATTGTTAAAACAATTCTAATCAGCACGTTGGAGAAAGTAAACCCAATTTGGCCCCTGCAAAGCAAGAGTAAGATGCTATGAAAAGGTAATAATCCACAAACCAGAGAGAAGAAAATTAAAACTATAATTGCCAAATTAAAAACTTCACTACAGGGCCTAGAAGACAGAGTTAAGACAACCTACCAGACTCTAGGAAGAAAAGACACAGATGGAAAAAGTGGGAACAGAAGCACACAGCATCAACCTAGGAAGTCCAACAACTAACAGGGTCTTCAGGAGGAGAAAATAAAGGAGATTATCAAAGAAAACAGAAAAAATGTAGAGTGGAAGAATGACAAAGACTTTAAATTGAAAAGGTCCAAAAGTACCCAGCAAAATGAAAAAAAAAAAAAAAAAGTCCAACCTACATACCTTACAAAATTTCAGTACACCCAAAAGAATATACTATAAGTTTCTAGAAAAGGAAACTAAGAAAGCAATAAAACCAAAAACAAAAACCAAGGTAGCTGTAAAGAAACGAGAATCAAATTGGCATCAGATACCTTATTAGCCATAATGAATGCCTGGGGTCAGCAAATCATTGTCTTTAATGTTTTGAAGGAAAATAAAATTTAAATTTTGTATTCAGTCAAGCCATCAATCAGAAGTGAGGGTAAAATAAATAAAGGATTTAAAGTTTACCTCACATGCATTCTTTCTGAAGAAGTGTTTCCACATGCACTGCAGCTAAACAAGAGAGGAAGACAAGACGACGACGACCCTGAGCTCTCACCTGGGAGTGCTGGGCAGGCAGGCAGACTGGCGAGGGAAGGCCTGGAGTGCCCGCCATCCAGACTGGGGCAGCAGGCGACAGCAGTCTGGAAACGTTTCCAGGAAGGAAGCAGATGTCATGCAATGAATTACCCAACTAAGTGTTAGCCGGATAATTTCAAAAACATGGTAAAGGCACAGAATTCTTTTAACCACAATTTTCTGGAGAAAAAAAAAGGCAACTAGAAACTGTGAAAAAGTAAAAGCAGGTAAAGTAGTGACTCCTGTATGAAAAACTAAACAGCAGCAGGATTTGGAGGGACTGCGGGGATGTGAGGAGAGAGAATCCATGACCTCAGTGTCCGACCTCCCCAAGTGGCACAGGTCCCAAAGGACCCAGGGCCCTCAAACTCTGCCTGAGGGTGCAGCACACGCTGATGGGGCACGACTATGTGAGCACTGTTCACTGCTGCCAACCCAGAGTCGACTTCCCGACACGGCACACCAGACTTCACTGCGGATGTGCGACACTACACACTGTGACAGCGGAACGCAGGTACAGCTGAGAGGGAAGGTGGGTGGCGGCAGAGGACAGGGGAGCAGGCGGGAAGGAAAGGCTGGAGGCCCTGAGATTCTCACCTGACACAGTGATAAAGCCCAAAGTAGACTCCAGTATATGTAGGACTCCAAAGGCAACTTTTTAGAATTCTAAAAATAACAATATAATCGTCAAAATCTGGGAGGAGCAGGGGCAGAGGGTGAGAGAAGTACAGGCAGACCTAGCAGACACTGCGGTTTGGTTCCAGGTCACAATAAGGTGAGTTGCAGAACTTCTGGTTTTCTGGTACATATGAAAGTGATGTTTACACTATACTGTAGTCAGCTAAGTGTGCAATAGCGTCTTAAAAACAAGGTACATACTATAATTAAAAATACTTTATTGCTAAAACATGCTAATCATGTCCACGGCCATACCACCCTGAAAGCGCCTGATCTCGTCTGATCTCGGAAGCTAAGCAGGGTCGGTCCCAGGGTTGGATGGGAGACAGCCTGGGAATACCAGGTGCTGTAGGCTTTAAAAAATAAATACATAAAATAAAATAAAATAAAATAAAATAAAACAAAATAAAATAAAACATGCTAACCATTATCTGAGTCTTTGGCAAGTTGTAACCTTTTTTGCTGGTGGAGGGTCTTAGCTTCAATTTGCAAAAAATACAAATAACTGCATTTTTTGCAATAAAATGAGATAAAAAGAAGCTAAACTTTTCAACTTCCACTGTGGGGATCTGATAAGGTCAGCACCTGATGAATTAAGAAACAGCTGCAGAAGCTGGACAGCAAGCAGGGTGGGGCAGAGCACCCCAGAGCCTGCTCCTGCCCACATGAGCCTTCTGGTACTACCTGATTACTGGACCGTGTGATGGTGTGACTCTGATAAAAGCTCTAGCCAGAGATTCTTAATCAGTTGGTCCAGATCCTGTTTTTGAGAAAGCTCCATAGCAATTCTGATGAGTAGTTCTAGGGAGGAGCCACAGAGAACCTCCAGGTTCCACTCAAACCTGAGACACCATAATCTCGGAGGGCACAAGAGCCCCCTGAGGCAGGCCAGCCAGCTGCCAGTTCCCTCACTTGTCATTCAGAGGAATGGAGTCTCGGAGCCACCCTGTGACTTGCCCTAGTGTCCCACAATGGCCACGCCTGGGGAGTTTCTCATGCTAGATGACGATAATGCTCTTCAGCACTCGCTCAGGCAGTGAACTGTTTGGCGAGGTTTTTCCTGTCTGTCGCTGTTCAGAGAACTCTTGTCCTTTGGCTTGGCTGCCATGGGAGGGACATGCACAGGGCTGGGGTCAGAGGCCCGTGCCAGTCTGTGCTGGAGCTAGGCCCACAGAGCCTGGTACCAGGCCTTCCGTCCAGTTGCTGGAGGACCCCCCACACTGCCCTGCCTCGCCAGGGCTGGCACCAGCCTGGAGCGTACTTCAGCAGGCACAGCTCCCTCGCCCCCGGAGAGACCAGGGTCAGGCCCTAGCACTCCTCCACAGCAGAGGAAAGGTGGCGCGCAGCAACAGAAGTCTCCTAATGCCCGAAACGTAGAGGAAGTAGGCCTGAACCAAACATTTCACATTCAACAGCAGTGACTAGAAACCAAACTGGAGAACAAGGGTACAGCCCTACAACTCAGTGGGGAAACAGTCTTCGTTCTTCTAAGGACCTGCCAGTTTTTCTTAATCTTCAGTTGGAAAACATAATGTACACATAAAACAACGTGTGTGTGTACATATATACATATTTGTGCGCACAGAACACATAGGTATATACACATATGTGTGTATAAATATACAATGTGTACTGTTTAAAGACCTAAAATGAATGTAAAAATATATATGCGTGGCGCACACAGCCCAAGAAACGGAACATTCCCAGGACCTCCGTATCCTTTCAGCCCGCCCCCCATAGCCATGTTGCTGAATGAGGTGTTGATCTTGTCTTCTCTGTCTCCCTAGTTTTCTTAAGTGTGTGAGGACCCTATATATTGTTTAGTTCCTCTGGCTTTTCAACTTCATCTGGGACCACACTGTGTGCACTCTGTGTTTTGCTTCTCGTAGTTCATTCATTTTCACTGCAGTAGGGAAGCAGCACAGTGGAGAACAATTTATTCATCTCTTTTATTGCGTGCTGACATCCGGGTTGTTTCTAGTTTCTTTCTTTCTTTCTTTCTTTTTTTTGGTCCCATATTGCTTATTAGGTAAGAATTTTACAAACACGACACATATTAGTGGTAATGGTGGAGCTGGAGAGTCTTGCGCCTTCTCCAAGCCGCAGGGCAAGGACCACAGTGGTGTGGTGGGACCACGGCCCTTTCCAAGGCCACAGCTCTCAGTGCGCAAATGTCAGCCCTCTCACGTCTTCGTGTTTGTGGACTGTTTTGGTGATCCACTGGGTGTCAGGATTCCTGCTGATAGCCTCGTGGAATAGATCAATGAGGAGAGTCTCAAAGAACTTCTACGTGGAATCTTCACCAACCCAGTGAGAATTCAGGACTCTCAGAGCCCCACAGTGGCACCCAGCCTGCTCCTCAGCAATAGAACGAAGGTTCAGGCAAACTTCAGCTGGGTAACACCATGATGGACAGGCCTGCCACAGGTCACATCCTCAGGAACAGGGCGTTTGCGGTCTCCACAGTGCACACAAATCTGATACATGAGATAACCTTGCTTGGCCTTGTATCCCAGCCTGCGCGCTTTATCGCACCTGGTGGAGTGGGGGGCCCTGTGGAGCAGAGAGCGGGCGGTACTGCCAGCAACACACCCTGAGAAGGAAGAGCATCACATCAGACGGCTTCCTCCTCCATAGTTCCTGGATGTGCTTGCAGGCGCCCATCTTGCCTTACCTGATGGCTACAGCCAGACAGAAAGGAAGAGCCTTTCTCCCACTGTTTCTAGTTTCTTCTGCCATGAACAAGGATGCCAGGGAAACTCTTATAGGACTGGTTAATTAATCTTTTAAAATGCTCCTCCCAGCTGTGGTCGGAGGGCTTGGTGGGTTGAAGCCTAGTCCCACACAACAAAAGGTTGCTGGTTCGATTCCCAGTCAGGGCATATATAAGAGGCAACCAATCGATGTTTCTCACATCAATGAAGATGTCTCTGTCTATGTCTCTCTCTCTGAAATCAATAAATGTATCCTTGGGTGAGGATTAAATAAAAAATATAAAATAATAATAAAATGATAAAACAAAATACAAGTACTCCTCCTAAACAAGTCTTCACTCTAAACTCAGAAGCCCAGTTTCACCTCTATGAACAGCCCAGGGAGGAAACCCCTGCCTGTCACTAAAAGCCTGAGTAGCTCTCTGTACCCAAAGATGATGGGATTCCCAGGATCCCCCAACTCCCTGCCCTGGCCTCACTCACACAAAGGCCTTCTCCTCCTCTGAACCTGAGATTCCACAGCCCTGCTCAACACTGGGAAAACAATTGAGCTTTTTAGCCAGCCTGGGTTTCTGAATCACACCCCTCTCCCTAGTATCTGCCCCCTTCTTCGCAGGTAAGAGGGAACAAGAGATCTCAATCAAAGGGCTCCATTGACAAGCCAGAGGCGTGACAGCATGAGGGCTGCAGCAGCAGGACAAGGTGATCTAGGCTCTGCCCTGCCTGCGGGCTCTCGGAGCAGCACTTGGGCCAGCTGTCCGGCCCACCCAGCCCTCAAGTCTGTTGCATGGCCGCAGGGGGAAGAGAGGAAACCTGCCCAAGGTCGGGGCCTGGCATTTTCTGTTATGTTGCATACACTGTTCCACTTAAGGCTCACGTAACTTGAAAGCGGTAAACAGCAGCAGCAGATGACTAACAGTGAATACACACCATATGCCGACAGCTGTGCTAGGTGCTTTATGCACCTTCTACCAATGGGTCATAACTCATGACAGTGGTGAGGAAATTAATTTAGAAGGTTAAGACCAGTATTTAAATTAAAAAAAAAAAAGGGGGGGGAACACAAGACTGGAATTTCAAAAACTAGAGAGTATCATGCAAAGTAAGGGTAGAACTGTTTTGCCTGCCTTTTGTTTCCCTTGTATCTACGTGGATTTATTCACAGGTACAGGTCACAGTGCAAAATGCATTTCTCACTGTGGGCAGAGGCTAACAAATCATGTTCTTTCTTTTTCCTTTTTTAAAGATTTTATTTATTTTTAGACAGAGGGGAAGGGAGGGAGAAAGGGAAGAAGAGCAATATCAATGTGTGGTTGTCTCTTAACGTGCCCCTCACTGGGGACTTGGCCCACAACCCAGGCATGAGCCCAGACTAGGAATTGAACTGGTGACCCCGTGGATCACAGGCCAGCGCTCAGTCCACTGAGCCACACCAGCCAAGGCAAATTGTGCTCTGTCTTATTCATGCTGTAATCGTCCTGAGATATGTTCAGTTGCTAACTGAATTTACTACTCACTTCCCCTAATTCATCTGTGCTACACACCACAGCTACCAACTGGTCCTCCAAGCTCCCAACCCAAAGGCCTCCTTTCTATTTCTCTTTCCATCCCCAGAACATGAGCAGTTCCCTCAGCCTAGAACATTCTTCTCACCCCTCCTCTCCAGATCTTTGCACAGATGGTTCTTTTCCATCCTTCAGGTCTTAGCTTGCATGCCACCCACAGAGGGCCCTCCTGGACATCCAGCCCACACAGCCCTCTCCTGGTCCCAGCCCCAGAGACCTCTGCTTCCTGGCTGGCGGGCTGCCTCCCCACCAGGACTCCAAAGACAGTGATGCTATCTGAAGTCCAGCCAATACACGTAGCATCTAACACAGCACCTGGCACATGGCACGCACTTCATCTTTGTTAAATGAACACAGAAACTTCCCAACTCCTCACTGCTAGTAAATGGCAAAGCCAGGATTCCAGCCCTGCTGTGTCTTACCTGAGGCTTGCTCTTAACCTCTGCACGACGCTAAAACTCAAACAGCACACTGCTATCAGGTCACACTGCTGGTAAGTGCTAGCACTGGGACGGGACCAAAGCATGTCTAACACAGACACCCATGTTCCATTATGTCAGTAGAGTGGGGAGTAGCCTCTAGCAAGGAGTAGCCTCTTGTGGTTAGCTGAGATTTGGATGGGATAAATGAGAAGACTGAAAAACCTTCAGGCTAGAAGAAGATATTTGCCAGTGACCAGAGAAATACCAGAAGAAATAGGAAAGTGACCAGTTCAGAAACGGGGGGCAGAAGGAGCTCCCCCAGAGAAGTATTCTGGGAAGGTCTGGAGAAACTGCTGGAGAAAGCCAAAAAAATCAAGGGACAACTATACAGGGAGCTCAGAGGGCTGAGGCTGTAGGAACCAGGCTTCAAGGTCCCTCCTGGCGTGTTAAGGGTTGGTGACACTGGGAATGAGATGGGAGAGGAGAGGCAGGACTAGAAAGGCTCTGGCACCGAGGTCAGAGGAGCTAGCTACAGCAATACTTTGGCAATGCTGCCACCTTGAGGCCATAGGATGCTTGGCCCACAGGAGCAAGTAGATTGCGGCTTTACACTTCCTCAGCCACTCACTGAGTACCTAATATGGGTCGGCTGATGGGGACCAGAAGTGGGCCCAACATGCTCCAACTTTAAGCGACCTCTGACCCCTACATCCAGGCAATGACCAAACCCTGTTGACTTTACTTCCCCTTTTCATAACAGCAGGACTGTGAGGACACAGATGGTGACTTTCCATCTCTGAAGCTCCAGTATCTGGCAGAGGGCCCAGCACATCAGAAAAACAACCCAGCTACTATTCAGTAAGTGCTAGATACTTTGAAACACATGCACACACTACAAGTCTCACATGCAGTACTTGTGGGACCTCTGCATGGAACTGTCCAGTAGGTGCTCACTATAACGTGACCCTGGAGTTCTGGAAAGGTCAGGGACGGAGAAGCAAATATGGGTATCACCCACACACAGACATGTTTAAAGACCAGTCAGTGTGCGTGAGTCACTTGGGGTTTTCACTAAAATGCAGAGCTTGAGGTCTGGGGTGGGGGCCTAAGACTTTGCATGTCTAACAAGCTCCCAGCTGCTAGCAATACTGCTGGGCCACAGACCACACTTCTGAGTGGGCAAAGTCTGGTCAGGAGTTGATAAACTGGCCAGAAGGTCGAATCTGGACCAGTTAACAGTGACATTTTCATTTTTAAAGGTGTTGTTTAAAAAGAGAGAGAGAGAGCGTGCACCCTGGCTGGGTAGCTCAGTTGGTCAGAGTGTCTGCCCACTACGCCAAGGTTGCAGGTTCAATCCCTGGTTAGGGTACATACAAGAAGCAACCAATGAATGCAGAAGTAAGTGAAAACAACAAATCGATGTTTCTCTCGCTACAAAAATCAACTTAAGAAAGAGAAAAGGAGGAATATGTGACAGAGACCATTTGTGGCTCATAAAGCTTGAAATATTTACCCTCTAGTCCTTTCCACAAACTGGTTGCCAGACCCTGACTAGAAGATCATCCAGGGGCAGGCTACACAGCCAAACAGGACGAGAGAGAGGAGCACAGAGCTCTGAAGCACACTGTTACGACTTCCAAATTACCACGCCTCACACGGGCAGGGAAAATAAAAGTACAACGCACTGTGTGTATGCTAATGCTTGTGCGAAGAAGGCCACTCTGGAAAACGTGAGCTAGCATCCGAGGCATCCAGGTGGGAGTGGGCTGTGGGGAAGGGCTAAGGGAAAGGCAGAGGGACACTAGGCTCTGAATGGGGACAGGGACTGTGGTAAGCTGACATCTGACAACTCTTTCAGTACTTATTTTGCAGTGGAGGGGCAGGCAACCAACAAATAGAAAGACCAAGAGAGGCCAGCATTACTTGTGTGCAGTATCATACAACTTCTGGAAAAATAAAATAAGGAAAGGCTGTGAATTTTGGCTGAGGGTGGGGCGGGTGGGCAGAGGGATGCCAGGAGGGAGGCAGTGGGTAGGGGTGGTGGCAGAATAAAAGCCCCAGGGCCTGTTGTCGGGGGCTGCCACAGTGCTGTTTGGCCACAGTGCCGTCTGTCGCGCTCCTGCACTCCGTGTTGAAGAACACATTTGTTTAAATGTCAGTGCCAGGGAAAGTAAATACAGCTGTCCATTTCTGTCAATCTGAACCAATCAAGTTGGCTCTCTTTCAGCGGAGGACCAGGCTGCTTTAGAAAGCTTTGCTTGTCTCACACATATTTCCTAAGGACAACAATAGCCCTTTCTTGGGGTGTAGGAAAGACTAAGTCTGTCAGAAAGGCTGTGGCAGGATATCCGTAAAACCAAACTGTTCTTGAAAGACAGAAGGCAAATATAAAGAGACAGAAGGACAGGTGCTGTAAAGCAGACCCCAGATTTTCCTGCTTGAAAGGAGCCTTCAAGGTCAGCCAGTCCCCCCTACAGTCCACACAAAGCTGCCTACTAAATCTAACCCTCTAAAGGGGAAAGCTCACATCATGTCTGGCTTTTAGCATGAAACATTCTTATTCTTCCCCTTTTTAATATGCTAAAAAAAAAAAAAAAAACTTGCAATCAAAAACAAATCTCTGACTTTTAACCCTTGAGTTCCTGCCCATCTCAAGCCCATCCCCTTCAAGCACACTCGCTGTGTCCCTACTAGAAAGTGAGTTCCCTCAGGGAAGCAGCTGGGTTTTGCAGCACCCAGCACCCGGCTCATTTCACAGCAGTGTGGGGAGCAAGTCCTCATCTACGAGAAGACCTCAGTGCTTCTGCTGCCCGCTGGCTGTGTGACGGTGGCCAAGTCACTCAGCCTTTCAAAACCTCAGTTCCTCGCCTGGAAAGTCTTGGCACAACAAGGCTATTTTGAGAACAAAATACAATAATACATGTAAAACACTTAGCTTGGTAGCTAGCACAACAGTAAGGATTCAGTAAGTGTTAACAATCGTTACTATTCGGTTAGCGGACAAACCCGTTCTCTCCCATGAATCACACTAACACACACTACACCAGAGGTGCCACGGCTCCTCGCTTACCCTCAGGCAGGTGGGGCGCCATCTGCGAGGTCCCGCCTAGTCCCGTCCCTCCTGTCCCGACCAGACCAGTGCCCAGCCTTTGCTGGAGGGATACATTCTGTGGGTCCCTGGTGAACTAAGGGAACCCTCCACCGTATCTGGGCCCTGGTGCGACAGCCCCACACCGCCCTTATCCACAAACCACCAACAGGGCCAGAGGTCTGTCCCCCAGGATCTGTGGGAGGACCTTACCCACCCATCAGGGGTACCCCTACCAAGGACACCCACAGTACGCCTGGCAGGATGAATCTTAGGAGCCTCCTAAAGCCAGCGTATGTGTTGGAAAGGGAAAGGAGGAAGGACGATAGCACATGTCAGGTGCCCTTGGTGGCACTCTGGGCTGGCCTCTGCTGCTGCCGCCACCTCCTGGACAACCTGGGCTGAGCAGCCACAACCCAAGTGCCCCCTCCAGGCTCACCGCCTCCAGTCCCTGGAATAAACAACTAGTGCCGCAGAATTTCCATCTCCTTTCTTTGAAAAGTGCCTAACCTACGGACTTTAAATTTTAGCACCTGTGCTGGGTGTGAAATGGTATCTCACGATTCCAATGTGCCTACTCTCATTACTAGTGCTACCTTGCCCATAAAAATATACAATTTTGGTGATTTGGTTTTACACATCTTTTGAATTGCTTTTATATATTTTTAGCCCATTTTTTCTGTTTGTCTTTTTTTTTTACTCACTCGTAGGGAATTTTTAAATATTCTATATACCAATATTTGTCACTTTTATAGGTTGGCAAATATCTTCTCCCTAGCTGCCTCTTAACCTTTCTTACAGCATATTTTCTAGTGTGGAGGTTTCTAATGTCATGTTTACCAGTCTTCCCCTCAGGCTTTCTGTTTTGGTCCTTGAGAAATAGTTTTCTAATCTAAGGTCATAAAGATAAGCCTAATTTTCCTCTAAAGTTTTTTCACATAGACTCTTTAGTTCACCTAGATTAATTCTGGATCATGATACAGGATAAGGTTCTGGTTTTCTCTTTCCATCTTGGCAGTTCCAACACCTTGCATTGATTAGGTCGCCCTTTCCCCTATGATTTGAAAACAGGTTCATCATACACCAAGCTCCCACATATGACTGGGCTAGAATCAGAAGTCTGGTGTGCTAACCGTCTTCCTCAGCCCCAGCACCTGCCCATTTTTCTTCCACAGAATTTTCTTGGCTCTTCTTGGCCTTTCACTCTCTAATCTAGATTTTAGGATGAGTGTGTCAGTTTCTATGGAGAACCCCATGTTTGGCTTGAACAAGGGTGACATATAACTTACAGAGTAATTGGGGCAAGAGTTGACATATTTATAGGATTGTCTTCCTAGCATGACATGGTATCTCTCCACTTACTTTTGTCTTCTTTTATATCCTTCAATATAGTCATATAATTTTCTTCAAAGAAAATACTGTACCAGAGCAGGGTTTCTCAACCTCGGCACTATTGACATTTCTTGTTGTGGGGACCTGTCCTGTGTTTTACAGGCTAGTTAGCAGCACTCCTGGTCTCTACCCTTCAAGGGCCAGCAAGAACCCTACCTTCCCCATTCTGACAGCCAAAAATTGTCTTCTGAGATCACCAAATGTCTCCTGGAAGGACAAAATCACCTCTACCTTCCTTTGAGAACTACTGCACTAGAACACGCAAATCAGTTATGGAGAGCAGCCACCCCCTCCCTAACTTCCCACCATGCCACCCTCCCCACATGCAGCCATGCAGCCGCCTGGGCCACCACCAGCTCACCACTCAGCTGCCTTGGAGGAAACATGTGGTAGGTGCTGTAAATATCATTGGAGAACTGCAACTGGAGCTCAGGGCTGCCCATCAGGAGCTGGGCCACCTGATCCACCTGAAATGGTGTCTTCTCCAGGATCACAATGGCATCCTCTCCATCCCCAGAGGCCTCATTCACCTGTGGGCAGAGATACAGGTGAGGCCTGGAGAACAAACTCACGAGGGCCTTGGAATTCCCAACCTTTGGGATTTCCTTCCCTGTAGTTTCCCTCTGAGCAAGTCTAGCCAATGGCACTGATGTTTCTCCTCCCAGAGGAGAAATCATTACCCTTGTGGTAGTGCTCACACCTTTCTTCTAAAAGATGCAAAGCTTCTCTGCTGTCTTCAGTTTTAAGCTCACAAGGCCTCTGTTCAATTCTCCACATTTCACAGATGAAAACATGGATGGAGGTCTAGAAAGATTAAATGATTTGCCCAAGGTCACCTGGACAGTCAACACTGAAAATGAAACCAGAATCCAGGCATCCCAGCTAACTCCAGCCTCTATTGGTCTCATGTCCTAAACTCAAACAGGTGCTGCAGACTAGAGACAGATGGGGCTGAGAGAACCAGAGAGAACCTTGTTTAAAACAAGAGACACGGAGAAAAGCATGGTCCCCCGATCCTCCCAAAATGAGAGCTCCTGCTAGGAGTTCTGGGGAACCCTAAGACCTGCTCTTGGCTAGGCCTCCTCACGAGTTGCGTTGCGGGGTGATCTCCAGCTCTCCCTGTCCCTGCTAGAGAGCTGAGCACGTGACATTAGAGCCAGCTCTGTGTATCTGCCTGCGCCAAGATACTTTGCACTCCTGAAGCTCAGGGATGGTAACTTTGATCTCTACATCCCCAGTACCTAGCTCAGCGACCGCCTGTCAGCACATGGTATGTGGAATTGAATTACCCATTTAATAAACTGTCTCCTCTGTTAGGGCTGGAGTCCCGTACAGCAGGGATCATATCTCCTACAGTCTCTTGTCGTTCCCAGAGGCACCGAGGAGCAAGACAGTCCAGCAACGTTTACTGGGTTCCTAGCACCTTTACAGGTTGAATGAATAAATGATGAATGACTTGGAGAATGTAACACGATTTTTTAAAAAATCTGCAATACGCACTATTAAGTGTTAGTGGTTATTTTTAGCGAAGGAGGAATTAGGAAAATCAGCCCTACACGAATTAAATTTCTTTAACTCCAGAGGTGACCACGACTCCTCCACTCCCTCCACCCCCAAAACGTTTCAGAACTGCGCTTTCTCACCCTCCCCTTCCAATCTTGTGATTGGTACTGCCCGGCCGAGTGCCGACAAGATCCGCCTTCCCGACGGCGACGGGTCACACAGCTGCCTCCCCGCCCAGCGCTGCCCGTGGTACCTTGCCGTGTAGGAATAGGATCTTGTCCCGCGCGGACTCCCTCAGTACTTTTTTCACCCTAAAGCCGGAGAAAGGAAAGTGGGCCGGGGCCAAGGTGCCATTCCCAACGCCGGCGACCTTGGCTGTCTCGTCCTCTGTGCCTGAGGCTTCTGCCCCCGCAGCAGCCAGTTCCCGCTTTCTCTTGCTCGGCGGAGATGCCGCGTCAGCCATGTTGCCCGCCCGGAAGTGCGCTTGCGCAGACCCCCGACGCGCCCCGCCCACCAGCGTGATGGGCCACAACTACAACTCCCTACATGCTCCGGGCGTTGACACCTCTCCGACCCCGTGACCTGCCGGCTTGGACGTTTTTCACCCAAGTTGCTGCTCCGATCGCTTAGCGGTGGCCCGCCGGAGTTGAGGCAGGGTCTGAGAGAGGAGAAAAAAAGACAGCGAACCCCTAAACGGGCGGGCTAGCGGTGCTGCGCGGGGGAGGGCAGCCCAGCCGCCCGCGCCGAAAGCTGAAGGCTTGGACCTATTCGGATACCGACATTGTAACAAAAATTATACCAACAATGATTAGTTAACGTGGAAGGAATGCTTCTGAAACTAATCTGTTTATCTCATTTCTTAGTCGATTTTTATTTTTATAAAGAACACTTAAATCATGTTTTTCATCCATTTTACAGAATCTTCATTGCGTTCAGTTCTTTGTAGATTCAGTCCTTGCAGAAGAATAGAAAGGTGAGTGAACAGGGGTAGCACTACATTTCTGTCACCTGCCGCTCTTCTTGCGGGCTGGGGGCTTGTGCCTCCTCTGTGCCTACTTTGCCCGCGTGTCTGCTATGCGACCCCGAAGTGTGATTTGTAGCATGAATGATTTATCTATTGGTTTCTTTATGTGGAGGGGGGGGGGCGGGGAACATATAAACATTTTATTTATAGTTTTTGCTTTGTTTCTTTTGTACCCATTATTTCTGACCAGTCCCGTTTCCCTTGCTGTTATTTCACAGCTCTAAATCTTGTCAAGAGTTGGTACAGCAAGTTTTAGTAAAATCTAGTATTTTTGCCAACGTCGTTTGCATTTTTTTTCAGACAAAATAATGGTGGGCGCAATTTTCAGTCAGTAAATCATGAAGTGTACTGTTATGTCAATGACAGTTTGCTTTGGGGTTGATTCTCTCTACTAGAAATATAGTCGTATATGATGAGTTGAATATAAGGCTAATTGTTTTGTGAAGCAACAAGCATTAGTAGGGGAAGCTTAGGGTCTGGAGTAATTATCTTCAACCACAAACACTTGCTGTTTGTCCACAAGTTTCCTGGGTACACCCCTCAACTTCTGGAAATAAACAGTGAGCTGTAAACTGTGTGCAACCCCAAAACAAATTGTCCTGGGGCAAAATGGCAACAGCAAAACCACCTCAGAAAGATGAGGCCCTGATCTTATGAAAATTTCTAGGTGTGCACGCTCTTCCTCTTTTCCTTCCTTCCTTCCTCTTCTTTTTGTCCCCTCCCTCCATGTTTTTTTTTTTTTTTTTTTTAATTTTCATCCTTGCACCTGAAAAGAGAATTTGAGCAGAGTAGCTACGTTTTAACAAAAAAGAGCCCAGAATTGGAAGCCACGAAGCCCAGCCCCAATGCTGACTGGCTGTGCAGCGTCGGGGAAGTCACTTACCCTCTCTAGGCCTCCATTTCTACTTGCCAGACACTTGTTCAGTCCATCTTCAAAAAGACAGAAGACACCTCTATGTTCATAGAATTCATATTCAAATAGAGATGAAGTAAACAAATACTGTTATTTTAGGCAATGATTAATGTGTTGTTTATAGAATAAACAGGGTGATGGGACAGAGCTGGGCATAGGGAGGACTTTAGATAAGGTGGTCATGGGCCTTTCTGCAGATGACACTGAGCTAAAACTTGAGTGATAAGAAGGAAACAGCCCTGGCTGGTGTGGCTCAGTGGATTGAGCACTGGCTGTGGGAACAAAAGGGTCTGATTCCTAGCCAGGGCACTGCCTGGGTTTCAGAACAGGTCCCCAGTAGGGGGCATGCGAGAGGCAACCACACATTGATGTTTCTCTCCCTCTCTTCCCCTCTCTCTAAAAATAAAATCTTTAAAACAAGCATCCATAAGGTCAGAATTCTAGTCTTAATCCCTGGCTCAAGGGAAGGATGAGCTCACAGGAGCCTCAGCTACCAGAGGACCTACTAGAATACCAGCTGGCAGAGTGAAAGGGACCTTTAGCAACACTACGGATCACTGCTTGGCTTCAGAGACCTTTGTCAGTTGATGTTTTTAGTTCAGCTCGTTGGGAAACATTAGAAGGCTCTGCACTATCCATGTAATAGCCACTAGCTACGTGTAGCTACTTACATTTAAATTCATTAGGATTAAATAAAATTCAAAATTCAGTTCCTCAGTCATGCAGCCACGTTTAAAGTGCTTGAGAGCCACACACGAAAAGTGGCTACTACACTAAACAGCCCAGATGTGAACCATTTCCTATCATCACAAGTTCAAGTGGATGGTGCTGTATTAGGAGGTTATTACTGGAAAACCCTAGTCTTTGTAAGCATCAGCCCCCTTCAGTCTTCATGAATCTCAAAACTTCTTCCAAATATTTTTTTTAAATGACTGAACACTTCCATTTCAGGTATTATAACAGACTAGATATCCAAAAAACAGTTCAGCTAAAAACGCCTGCAATTCCAGATACACTATTAAAAACATCCTTTTGGTTACTTTACAGCTCTCACAAGAAAAATAATTTCTGAAGTGAAAAATGTGGGAGCACAAATTTATATAATGTTAAGCGGATATAGAAACAAGTTCTAAGAGTGATCGCTGGTTTAGAGAAATCTAGAGCCTTGGGCTTTATATGTGATGTTTCAGGCACAGGAAACAAGACCTGAGCTTGTGCCAGGTGAGGAACTGGAAGAGAGAATTCTCCAGGGAGATCTCTGAAGGGCCACCACCTCAATAGAAGGGCTAACTTTAAAAAATGAATAAAACAAAAGCTGCCCCACTAAAGGAGACAAGATATTTAGTAAACTTGTCTGCCTCAACATCTGGCTCTGAAGGAAAGAAAAAAAAATCACCTGCAACGGTATAACCACAGGCCAATCTTCATGCAGAATTAGAATTCAGATTCATACTGCCTATGTGATCCAGGAAATTCAAACTGAAAAATCTGTTCAAGCTGCTCCTGTGTGCTTTATTGACTTCTTACCAGGCCAAATGGACTCCAGAAGAAATAAACAGATCTATAACTCCTTAAGACATTGAAGTTTCAGTTTTCAGTCTTCCCATAGAGAAAATGCTAGGCTGAATGGATTTACAGATGAGTCAACCAAACATTTAAGGAACGATTAATTCCAAGTTTAAACTCTTCCATCAGAAAAAAGGGACCACTCCCCAACAATTTTATAAAGCTGGTACAACCTTGGTAACACAACCAGAGCAGGATAATACAAGAAAGAGCAATATGAGCCAATCCTACACTTGAACATAGATGTAAAATCCTAAAGAACACGTTTGCAATCTGAATCCTGCGGCTCATGACGAAGATATTAAATCCATCACGGTCAAGTTGAGTTTACCCCAAGAATGTAAGGTGGGCTTAACATTAGAAAACATTCCAATTTTATTCACTGCATCAGCTGATTAAAAGGGGGAAAAACACATCACTCAGTAGATATGGAAATTTTAGATTAAATTTAAAACCCACTCTAGAGAAGTAACTATAAACAGCAGGACACTTACAACTTTTAAAAGATATGTGCCAAACCAAAAACCTACAACGAATGTTACATTTAATGTTTGAAGTTTTCCCTTTAAAATTATGGAGACAAACACATGCCATGGTCATGTTCAGCATTTTACTGGTGGTCCTAGGCAGCACAGAAGGACAAGGAAGTTTTTGTTTTCATATTTTATGATTGTCTTAGAGAATAAACAATTCAGTGGGTTGCTTACTATCAAATTAGTATGCAAAATAAATTGAAATCTTCTCTATCAGTAATAGATAAAAAACATAATTTAAAAATATTTACCAAAGCAACAGAAAATATGACATATTAAGGATGAAATCTAATAAAAGATGTAATTGACTGACCTGAAAAAAGATTATAAAGCTTTACTGAAATACATTTAAAGACATCAAAAAAATGGACACACACCATTTTTAAGATGATGAAATATCATTAAAAAATCTATTTTTCTCAACTCCCAAATGAATCTCTCAACTCTGTGTCGGCCCAATAGAAAAAAACAAAGCAAAACAAAATAGGCATTTCCCTGGAACTTGACAAAACCAGGCATTTTCCTGGAAACTGAATAAACTTTCTATGAAAGTAAAGGAACAAGAAAAGTCAGAGTGATTTTGATGGACGAGAAGGGTAGGAAGGACCTATGCACAAGTTAGCAAGGCTTATTAAAAACCGTAAGTTGCGTGCCACTGACAAGGAGACACAAACGCAGAAGTGGGGGTGACCGGAGGGAGAACCCAGGACTCGGCCACACATGACGTGCAGTGACATTACAGCTGGGGGAGAGGATGGACTAATTAGTGAATATCAGCTGTTCAAATGGGAAACAGATCTCTGACTTATAAGCCAAAAGCAACAGCAACAAAAAGAAACTCAAAGAAAACATCTGGGTGCATTAAAGACCTGTGTATGAAGTACTTCTGAAAGAAAATAACCTTCTGAGTAAGGAAGGATTTTCTCAATAAGACACAAAACACAAAAACAGACTACAAAGTAATAGGTAAAAGTTTTTATATTAAAAAAAATAAGATATCCTTTAAAAGAGACCATCATATTGTCATATTTTTTAAAACTTCTGATAATTTAGAGACACATACATAAACACAGAGGAATAAAATAATGCCTGGGATTTGCTTTTGGGAGACTGGGGGTACGGTGGTGAGGGAATGAGTAGGGTAATTGCTGATATAAGCCTAACTCTGAGTTGGTAATTGTTAAAGCTGCATGTTAGGATTTATCATCATATAGGGATTCATTCATCAAATTATCATGAAAAAGGCAAAAAAGATGCTGTGGCTGGTGTGGGTCAGTGGATTGAGTGCCAGCCCGTGAACCAAAAGGTTGCCAGTTCAATTTCTGATCAGGGCACGTGCAGGGGATGTGGGCCAGGTCTCCAGTGGGGGGCATGAGAGAGGCAACCAATCGTATCTCTTGCACATCAATGTTTCCCTCACTCTCTTTCTCCCTCCCTTACCCTTTCCCTAAAAAATAAATTTTTTTAAAGATTTTATTTATTTATTTTTAGAGAGGGTAATGGAGGGAGAAAGGGAGGGAGAGACACATCAATGTGTGGTTGCCTTTCAAGCGCCCCCCCCCCCCCACTGGGGGCCTGGCCTGCAACCCGGCATGTGCCGACTGGGAATAGAACCAGCGTCCCTTTGGTTCCCGGTCCAGCACTCATTCCAGTGAGGCACACCAGCCAGGGCCTAAAAAATAAATTTTTAAAAAATCTTTAAAAAAGTAAAAAGGGAAATATGAACATTATGATAACCGGATACCAGTTTTCACCGACCACACTGGCAAACATTTTAAAATCTGATCATTCTAAAGTGTTAGCAACAACATCAAACCATGGGAACTCATACACAAATGGAAGGAACATAAACTGCCACAACTAATTTGGAAGAAAATCTGGTATCTTTTACCAAAACTAAACATGTGTATTCTTTACTACCCAGCTGTTTCCCATCCAGGCTAAATCCTAGAAAATTGCGCTCATGGAAACATTCACAAAAATGTTCATTTTTCCCCCCCAAAAAGCTCCTTTTTTTTTTTTTAAATAGCAAGAACACTAGAAACAACCAAACGTCCATCTCGACAGAATGTGTGGTTCAACAGTGGTGTGTATGCACAGCGGGTTGCTGGTGAGGTCACTGCAGCTGCCTGCCTCGACGTGGCTGAATCTCACCAACACGACCAACGAAGGAACTTGCAGAGCGCATCGTAATGCTGTTTACGTAAAGATTCGAACCACATAAAAGGAGCATGCTGTCAGGGATGCACATGTGTGTAATAAATTTCCAGACAAAGATGAGAAAGTTACAATAGTGGCTGCTTCCCGTGAGAGGAGGGAGGAAGATAAGTAAGGGCACAAAGGGAGCATACTAAGGATTGTCACGTTGTGCTTCTTCAGTTGGGTGGAAGGCACACGAGTGCACATTATAGTGTGCTTTAGTCCTTTTGTATGTAATAAAATAATTCGTAGTTAAAAATATAATTTTTTTCACAATATATACAAATATCCACTCCTATACCTGAAATATCATGTCACATGCCAATGGCATCTCAATTACAAAAATATATATACGTATAAATATTTTTCAGCATAAGGAGGGAGGAGTGAGAGAAGCACAAAGGTACACATTGGTGGAACAAAAAATTCGTTTCGGTTCAACAACCAGCTTTCACCGAGAACAGATGAACGAAACCTTGCCTGTCGTTCAAGGTGCACAATCACCTGCCAGAAGAAAAATGCTGGCTCTCTCGGTGCAGCGGTGAAGAAGACATGGTAAAGCATGGACTCTAGTCAGACCCCCATGAGGCCCCCATATGTCAAAGCATCGGTGGGTGGGCTTTTGATCCAAGGTAGAAGGTCTGAGCTTTCCTTCTCTGCACCCCACCTACTCCCAGTCATCTCCAGTCTGTTCAGGAAGGTTTCTAGGTTTGAGTCTTTAACAACATGCATGCAGTAAAAATAAATACGGTACAATGCTGAGTGTTATTTTTTCATGCAGCTTTCTCAAGTGAATGAAGGGAAAGAGAATGGCAACAGTTTGAGTATGAAAGACTTGACACCTTTGGCTTTCTCCTGGCATCTGTTCCAGGGCTCTCCCAGGCAACTGTAAAAACCATCCATGCTCATACATGCACTCTAGGCTTCTGGCTGATGCATCAGGTGAGTCACCTGTTCAGGACTGCATCTCTACACCTGTGCCCGACTCCAGGGGAAGAAGACCTAGGGATGGGCCAGACTCACGTCCAATGAGGAGGAGGCAAAACATTGGTGGTCATCCTGGTATCAACACCTCCTCCTACCACCTCTAGTTTCTGGCTGTCCCAGGGCCTTCCTGGGGAGTCCCCAGCTTCCTCATGACCTTTCTGGGGAAATCCCCAGCTTCCCCAGGGCCTTCCTGGGGAGTCCCCAGCAATAATGGAAGCCTGCTAGGCAATCTGATCCCAGATCACATAGAAAGTGCTACCAGCTCCAGCTCCTCAGGCCCTGTCATACCTGCTGGATCCAAGGCCCTGGGCTCTCTAACTCGATTACTAGCTTTGCGCCAGCCTTCTGGGTCCCGCCGTGACATAAGAAGTGTCACCTGAGCGTCTGCAGATCTGAAAGAGACCAAACAGAATCACAGGGCCTGCCACCCTCCACAAACCCAACATCTGTTTCCCGCAACAGGTCTCCACCTCTTCTAAATTTTTACAGATTTTCCTTCCCAACCCACTGTCATGTAATGTCTTCCCCTGGGCACGCGGATTGGAGGCGATTCTCCCCTACTGTTTTGCACCGTTTTGCCTTACTACCCCAGTGTTCCTCCTGGCATCTTCCCAGCTCTTGGAGGACATCTCCAACCTGGACTCCGGGAAGGAAACTCATACATGAATATACTAAACATGCTAACAATGGCTAAGCTTATGGAGGACTCGATGCATGCCTTGTTACCAGTGCTGTCCTGCCAGGCCCTGCTCCGAACATCGACAGCGCATGCCCATACTGAAGTGCACGGTACCATTCTCATTTCCCCAGTGAGAAAAACCAGGCACAGGCCTTAAGTCACTGCCCAAGAAACAATGCTTTCAGAGCCTACATTTTGAACTACAGGGCAAAAGGGGCTGCTCCTGAGGGCCCAAGCAGATCAGACACTGACCCCTTCCCGGTCCCCTCCACGCAGAGCTTACAGCGCAGGATGGCCTCCTTGACCTGGCGGAAGCCTCGTTCTGGGCCCCGGCCGTCCACAAAGTACATGAAGCGCAGCTCGGGCGGGTAGGCATCCCTGGCCAGGCCTGAGAGCAGGGGGATAGTGCGGCCCTCGGCCCCCGGGGCCTGGCTCAGGGCCTGTAGCATCTGGTACCTGCACCACGGGTCACGCTGAAAGCCAGGAGTGATGAGCAGCACCTGGCAGTGGCTGCTATCCAGTGCCCGGCACAGCTCAGACACAATGGCGCTGCCAGGGGCCGCATCACGCAGCTGCAGGAAGCAGCGCAGGCTGGCGGAGCAGTTCTCCAGGTAGGCCACCAATTCCTGCGCAGCTGCCAGGTCTTCCTCGCTGTGGCACACGCACACGTCGTAGTCCCTGCTCCAACGGCCACCACCGCTGCTGCTGGTGGCACCCTCCTGTGCAGGTGGCAGGGCAGGAGACTCTGCCAATGCGGCTGAGCTGAGGCCCGAGGATGGGGGGTGGTCCTGGGGGCACCGTGGTGGGGGATCATCCTGCGGGCACAGTGGTGGAGCATCGTCCTGTGAGCACCCTGGCAGAGCATCACTGGGGGGGCTTTCCTGGGACGCAGGCATCTTCTTGGGCTTCTTCGACAGGGCCTGCCTGAGCCAGCCTGTGGGAGAAACTCCACTCAGGCCTGATTCTCCCCAGGCCTCCTCCTCCCTGCCACAGAGGGGGCCCTGAATCAGGAATCCAGCCCATCTTCCTGCAAGGGCCAACACCGCCTAACTTGCAGACCTACGCCCGGCTACTGAGCTCGTCCTCAGGACTTGCCCAAAGTCCCCACTATCTTAAAGTTTTCCGGAAGACAGAAGAACGCTGACTGCTTTGTAAGTCCTGAGATGTAGAGAACAGCAAGTGGCTGTAGTTAATAATATTGCAAGTTCTCTACACAGGAAAGATATTCTGCATGCTCACAGATGTGAGCTAAACTTGTGCCGGTCATTTTGCAATATATACAGTGAAGCATGCTGTACACCTGAGACTAACATAATGTTTCATGTCAATCACATTTCAATTTAAAAATATGCCTTGGTATAACAATATGAAGAAGGAGAGGAAGGGGGAGGAGGAGGGGCGAAGCGGACGGGGAGCAGGAACAGCAACAGGAGTCTGCTTCCACTCACCAGCCATCCTGCCCAAAGGCTTCTTGGATCTGGAGCCAGAAGCTGGGAAGGAGGTGGGTGATGCCATAGTGTTAGGCTGAAAACTAACCCCCAGAGACCAGGCATTGGTGACACGGGAGAAGGGAGGGGACCCAGTTTTGAACCCACGGAACAGCCATCCTACAAGAGAGACAGAGAGAGGGTCATGAAAGCTGTACTTACCTTACTCTTGGACCCAGGGGTGGGCTCCGATGTTCTTTCTCTCCATTGCCTGACAGAGGCTCAGCCTCTAAGGGGGCCTCTCAACCCTCCTGAGAGAGATACCACTGTGATTAGGGCAGGGTCCTAGGTAAACCGAAGCCTGTGTGGTGTGGCCAGACATACAGCGTATGAGCTCAGCATGACCAGGAGGGCGCCTGCTCTCTGCTCCACTGGGCCTGGCGTGCATTCGGGATCTGGGGAAGGGCCGCTGGTTCTTTACAGGGGCTTCCTGTTAAAGCTGAAATGAGAGGGCAGTTACTATTTGGACAAATTATTTTGTATCCAGACAGACATGGAGCAGAAGAGAGAGAACACATGGAAGAAATCTTAGGAAACTCTTCCTCTAAGTTGCCTTCCCCTGAGTAGTTCCCTCCCTCCCTCTCCCCCACCCTCTCTCCTTCTGTCCATCCCTCCATCCCTCCATCTCTTCCTTCCCTAGCTGTCAGCTCAGGGAAGCAGTGCCACATAATGACAAAGACTACAGCCTGTGCAGGGCCTGGGTTCTCGCCTTTCATTAACTATGGCCTTTAGCCCTTATATTAGTTAGTACTTACATAAAGTACTAACAGTGCATGGCATATAATGCTCAGAAAATATCGTGGGTTAGTATGTATTTAAAACCATCTACAACCCTGACTGGTGTGGCTCAGTGGGTTGGGCACCACCCCACAACGAGAAAGGTTGCTGGTGTTCACCTTCCCAGTCAGGGCACAGGCCCGGGTCGCGCCTTTGGTCCCTTGTTGGGCCATGGATAAGAAGCAACAGATCGATGTTTCTCACACTGGTGTTTCTCTCCCTTTCTCCCTCCCTAAAAATAAACAAACCAACAAAATCTTTTTAAAAAACTTTAAAGAATCATGTAGATATTGGAGGGGTATATTACATGCATGGTTTAGAAGGCTCAATATTGTCATCAATTCTCCCCAAACCCCTCTTTAGATCGGTGCTACCCCACATTCCACAAAGGTTTTGGTTTGGGGGGGAAGGAATGGTCACACTGCTTCCAAATGTGCATGGCAATGCAAAGGACCAAGAATACCTTGGATGCGGGACCTGCCACGTTCTCTGCCCACCACAGTGACCAGGATGTCCCTGACGGTAGAGGCTTTTTCAGCCTAGGTTTCTGGGAAGATGCCCTGGGGAGCAGAGCCTGCCCTGGTCTGAGACAGGGCCGGAGATGAAGGGCTGGTGGAGAACGGCTTCCTCGCTCTTTGCCGAATCTGCAAAGGTCAAAACCAGCCCCCTGGGAATTAACATAGAAGCAACTTGTACCATCAGATACAGAGAAATAAGGGGATTCAAAATATAAAGAATGTCACTCTGTCGGACAGCAATGCTCTGTTCATCGCTAAGCTGGTGAATGTGAGATGAGAGGTTACTGTTCATTTGTGAAAATATATCGAAGTTAAAGAAGAAAGAACTTGAACCGCAGCAGCAAGGGGGGCAGAGAGAGGAGATGGAATGGAAACAAGAATCTGAGACATACGTGAAAGAGAAAAGCAGTTAAGCTGCTAAGTCAGCCAGAAGGATGGCAACAGACAAACATTAGCATGTGGATGTGGTTCTTTTCCAGCCTAGTTACTCAGGGGTTCAGGCAGCCTCAGTGCTGTGGGGCCAAGGCAGTGCCGGATAACCTCGGCCAGGTTTTGAAATCCTTTCCCTGCTCCGGGGTTACTGGCTGTCAACATCTTCCTTTCAACCATTCAAGATACTGCTTTCCATCCCCAAGCAGTAAACATGCTCTCACTTGGCTTTTATAGTACTCAGATATTTTTTCCATTTTGTCTTATAAAATTTGTTATTTGCCCTTGCTACACTTGCAAACTGGAGAACCATTTAACATTTTAATGATAACCTAAAGACCAAAAATTAACATAATGCTTGAATCTACTCAACAGATGTAGATTTAAAAGTTTCATTTTCTCATTTTATAAAATGACCTGCCCTTCTGGCAATACATGCTGATCGGGGGGGTAATGGCCTTTTTTCATTGCTTGGTTAAGAAAAACTCCAGTTGCCCAACAGCAGATACCACTGGAAGTGGGTTGGTATAAGCTCTTGTGACTAATGGGGGAAGGTTTAAACACGGAAAATAACGTCATCTTTGACAGAGGATAGTTGAGCAAGAGACGACATGAGTTCCATTAGCCACAGAGACTGTCTACTTCCTGGAGCCTAAAACCCTGGCACACCTTCCTTGTTACTTTTCAGTTCTTGTGCAGCTAAGGCTGTGGAACTGTTACACTCAAATATGCTGTAATCTTTAAAAGATTTAGTAATAGTCATATACTGAGATTTCGAAGACATAGTTGCTAAGCAGGTAAGAAGCTATTTTTTGCATCAACAGGAGCACCTAAAAATATAAGGCAAATCTTGATAGACATAAAGGGAGAGACTGACAGTAATACAGTCATAGTAGGGGATTTTATCACCCCATTGACATCAGTGGATAGATCTTTCAGACAGGAAATCAACAAGGAAACAGTGGCTGGAAAGGACATATTATGCTGATAAATTTAATTGATATTTCCTGAACATTTCACCCCAAAGAAGCAGAATATACGTTCTTTACAACTGCACACAGAACATTTTCCAGGACAGATCACATTAGTACACAAAACAAGTCTCAATAAATTTTGTAAAAAGATCGAAATCATATGAAGCATCTTTTTCAACCATAATTGTATGAAACTGCAAATCAATTACAAGGAAAAAAACTGCAAAGCACAAACACGTTGAGGCTAAATAACATGTTATGAAGCAATGAACAGGTTAACCATGAGATAAAGGCAAAAATCAAAAGATACCTTGAGATAAACGAAAATGATAACACAATAATCCTAAATCTATGAGACACAGCAAAAGTGGTTGTAAGAGGAAAATTCATAGCAATGCAGACCTACTTCAAGAAACAAGAAAAATCTCAAATAAACAATCAAATCTTACATCTAAAGGAACTTAAAAAAAAAACCCAAACAAAGTTCAAAGTCAGTAAATGGAAGGAAATAATAAAAGTCAGTGGAAATAAGATAGAGTCTAAATTTAAAAATACAAAAGATCAATGTAACAAAAAAAGAAAGAAAAAAGAAAAAGATCAATGAAACCAAAGCTGTTTTTTTTAAGATAAACAAGATTGATAAACCTTTAACCTGACTTGAGAGACAGAAACCCAAATAAATAAAATCAGAAAGGAAAGAGAAGTAACAACGGATACCACAGAAATATAAAGGATTGTTACATGCCAACAACTGGACAATCGGGAAGAAATGCATAAATTCTTAGAAATGCACACTCTTTGAAGTCTGAATCAAGAAAAAACAGAAAATCTGAACAGACCAATCTCATCCAAAAAAGCAGGAATATTCAAAAAAATTGCAACAAATAAAAGTCCTGGACTGGATGGCTTTACAGGCGAATTTTACCAAACACTCAAAGAAGAATGAACACCGATCCCTCTCAAACTATTCCAAAAAATTCAAGAGGACGGAAGATCCCCAATCTCCTTTATGAAGCCAGCATTATCCTGATTCTCAAACTGAATAAAAACACTACAAGGAAAGAAAATTATTGGCCAATATCCCTGATTAACACAGATGCAAAAATCCTCAACAAAATATTAGCAAATTGAATCCAGGAATATATTAAAAAGATCACATACCATGATCAAATGGGATTTATTCCTGGTATTCAAGGATTGTTCAATATCTGCAAATAATTAACCACATAAACAAAATGAAGGATAGAAATCATACACTCCTATCAATAGATGCAGAAAAAGCATTTGACAAAATCTAGCACCCATTTATGATAAAAACTCTCAGCAAAGTGAGAATAGAGGGAACTTACCTGAATATAATAAAGGCCACATATGACCAACCCACAGCTAACATCATACTCAATGGGGGAAAACTAAAAGCATTTCCCTTAAAATCAAGAAGTAGACAGGGATGTCCACTTTCACTACTTTTATTCAACATAGTACCAGAAGTCCTAGCCATGATAAAGAAGAAGAAGAAATAAAACACAAACAAGCACCCTGGCCAAGTAGCTCAGTTGGTTAGAGCATCATCCACTTATGCTCAAGTTGCAGGTTTGAACCCCAGTCAGGGCACATATAAAAGTCAACCAATGAATGCATGGATAGATGTAATAGCAAATCGGTTTCTCTCTGTCTGTCTGTCAGTCTCTCTCTCTCTCCCCCTCCCTGTCCTTCTCTCTCTCTCTCTCAAGCTAATAAATATAAAAATAAAAAAATCAATTAAAAAAGAAATAAAATACATCCAAATTGGAAAGAAGTAAAACTGTCCTTATTTGCAGATGTCATGATAATATAGAGAGAACCTAAAGATTCCATAAAAAAAACTACTAGAACTGATAAATGAATTCAGTAGAGTAACAGGGTACAAAGTATCCAGAAATCATTTGCATTTTATACACCAATAATGAACTATCAGAAAGAGAAACAAAGAAAACAATCCCATTTACAATTGCATCAAAAAATAAATTAAAATACCTGGGAACAGACCTAACCAAGGTGGTATAAGACCTGCACTTGAAACATTATAAGACAAGGAAGAAAATACAAATAAATGGAAGTATATACCACATTCATGGATAGGAAGAGAATTAACATCATTAAAATGTCCATACTACCCAAAGTAATCTATAGATTTAACATAATTCCTATCAAAATACCATACAAAAAATTAATTTCAAGTGGAGAATAGATTATACATGAGAATAACAATAAAGCTCTTAGAGGAAAGTATAGGAGATTATCTTCCTTACTTTATCTTCCTGATTTTTTCTTTCTTTTTTTAAATCTTCCTGATTTTCAAAAAATTGAGATATAACTGACATATGACATTATGTTAATTTCAGGTATACAACACAATGATTCAATATACAGGATAGGTTTACAGTTGTTCATACGGAAAAATAATACAATAATTAATAAAAAATACAAGAATAAACTCTGTGTGTGTACTCACAACTGTAAACCTCCTTCTGCCCCACCCTGTACGTATACACATATTGTGAAATGACCATCCCGGTAAGTCCGCTTACTACGCTGTACATGGTTATGATGCATGTTTTCTTGTGACGAGAACTTTTAAGATCTAGTCTCTTAGCAAATTCCAAGTATACAATACAGTACTGTTAACTGTAGTCACCGTGATGTACATTGTATCCTCATGACTTATTTATTTTAAAACTAAAAGTTGGTCCCTTCTGACCCCCTTCACCTATTTCAAGTTCCCTCAAAGACTGTTTTTTTCAAACTGGACTTAATGCCCCCAATAAACTGGGCAACATTAAAATGAAAAACTTCTCTTTGTCAAAAGATGTCATTAGGAGAGTGAAAAGGCAATCTTCTTTAAGAAAAAAGATACCTTAAAATTACATATCCAATCACTATTTCATATTCTGAATATTTAATAACTCTTACAAACTGGCAAGAGAAAGAGGGAAAATCTATTAGAAAGCGCGTGGAAGAACTGAACAGACACATCGCAGAAAAACAACAAAACACACAAATGGCTAATAGACAGGAAAATAAGCACAGGTCATTAATCACCAGTAACCGCAAATTAAACCCTCATTGTAACACCCCTGCCCACACCCCCGAGCACTGCTGCCGCTCTGAATGAGACAATATCAAATATCGGTGAGGATGAGGAGGAACAGGAACTCACACTCGGCAGGTAGAAACGTGAATCTGTACAACCGGTTTTGAAAGCTGACCACGGACACACCCAGCAATTTCACTCAAGGAACAAACTCAGCAGAAGTGCTTACATGGGTTCACTGAAAGGCAAACACAAGAATGCCTTCGCAGCACTACTGAAAACAAAAGCAACCCCAAGCTGGAAACAGTCCGCCGGAGCGCCTGGCAGAAATAAACTGCGGCCTGTCTATACAGTGCGACACCGCACCCCAAAGCGAAGGAAGGAATTCCCGCCACGTGCAACATGGGTGAATCTCACATGTCGAGCATAAAACGCCACACGCAAAAAGTACACATCATACAATTCCATGCATCAAAAGCTCAAAACCAAGTAAAACTACTTGATGAGGCTGGATGCCAGGAGAGTAGCTCTGCTTGGGGTGGAAATGTGCCTAGAAGCGGTGCAGAAGGGCTTCTGCAGAGCTAGGGTGTTTCATAAACTCTGGATGCAGGTGGCATGGGTCAGAAAGGTTCACTGTGTGAAATCTGCATAGGAGATACACTTATGATTTGCGCCATGAAAAGAAGTTTAAAAACCAACTAGATATGACTTCCTGTGACAGTCAGTCATTACTGACCCTTGGTACCCTCTGGGCAGCTACAGAACTTCCCTCTCCAAGCTGCACTGGCCAGGCAGGACTGTGATTTCTCACTCACCCGTCCTGCTCCAGGGGGGAGGTGAATCTGTACTGTTCCGCAGTGGCACTCCTGCGCTTTCCACGGTGCCCAGCCCACAATAGATGTTGGTGAAATGCCTGTGGAAGGAATGCCTTCAGGTCATTACCCTGAGGAAAGCCCTGTTCCCGCAGGAACTAGGTCACAAGACCACCAGAAACGCAGAGGGATAAGCGGTGAGCACAGCAGGGGAGGCTGTGGGAGAAACCCGACCAAGCCCTCCTCTTCGGTTCAAGGAAGGCTCCCTGAACCAGCTTCTTCGCTACAGGATGGTGACAGCTGTCTCGGAGGCCCTTTTCATCCTGCTTCCGTTCTCTGGGTGCCCGAAGCAGCAAGTAGAGGGGCAGGGGTGCGAGGCAGCGGATGGCCAATGCGCCGGGGGCTGGGCTGAGTGCGGGACACAGGGCCAGACGCACGTCCTGCCTGCCCCAGGGCTGCCCACCGTCGCTCCCTGGACCCCAGCACACGCCCGTAGCCCCAGCTCCGCGCGGGGCCCCACCGCTCTCCCACCTCTCCTCCTTGCGCTCACCTGCGCAGCGGCTGGGACCCGGTGGTGCTTGCGGGAGAGGGCGAGGGGCAGGCCGCCCCGGCCGAGGGGAAGTGAAGCAAGGGCCAGGGAGCGGCCCCCCTCCCCGGAAGTGCTCAGCCTGTGCCCCGCCTCCTCCTGCGTCCGCCTAGTGGCACAGGGAGATGCAGGCTGGTTCAGCCTCTGCCGAGCCAGGCCAGCTCGGCCTCTGTGCCTGCGGAGAGGGGCCGTTCCCACTGGTGGGCTCAGGGGCACTGACGGAGTTACTACTTGGGCAGAAAGTTGCAGAGGAGCCCTTGCGCCCACAGGAACCCCCGCAGCCTCGGAGAGGAGGATCCCTCTGCTCTCCCGGCTCTGCGTCTGGGCCCTCCAGTCCCTTCTGCCCACAGGGCCCTCCCTTTTCCCAGATCTGCCTTCAACAACCCCGCGGCTGGAAAGTCATCTTTGTATCTTATGCAGGAAAACCCTTCTTAACCCTCCCTTCCCTCTTTCCCCAAATTCCTGCAGTACCGGGTGTTACTGGGAACTCGTGCTCCCGCTTTAGCCTTCGCCTTAGACTGAAGATCCCGAGGCCAGGGACCCATCTTCCGGCTGCAGACGAAGCAGAGAGGCACCGCGGTAAACACTGAGCCGAGTCCTGCACTAGCACTGCCTGGGCTCTGTGCTGGCCCGGAGAGGAGGCTGAGTCCCTGTCCCTCGTTTAACAGTGACACAAGCAGTAGTGAGTACAGACTCTCCTAGCCTCCTGAACAAGGCCCTGGGGGAGGACAGGGGATTCACCAATGCCTTACTGAGTTCATTTATGTCAAAGGAAGTAGCTTTTGGGTGCAGAGCCGATTGAAGGCCTTTTTCCTGACCCATAAATAAGGGTGTCAGCACTGAAGGGTGATGCTGGGCCCCTGAGGCCAGCCCACAAGGTTAAGGGTGTCCACAGGGTTAAAGGTGCCCCTACCCTTATGCCCCTGGCAAGTTCCTTCCTGTCTTTCGGCACCAAATTCCGGTGGCTCCTCCTTTCCTGCTTCTTTAACCCCTTACCCTCCAGGGGCTTCTCATGTTACCCTCCTGGCAGCACATCCACATATACACCCCTGCCCCCACCCCCCACCCCAGGTGATCATCAATAAGGCCCACCTCCATCTTTTGCTTCAATCTTCTCGGCAAAGGCACTTTGGGGGTGGGGGCCCTTCACTAGCTGTGTCTATGCCCATTCTCCTCTCCCTTCTGAACAGAGGCCCACCCCTCAGACCCCACCGAGGTGCACTTCCTCCTGGACTACCTGGGCGACTTCCAGCCCCGCCCCCCATGCATTTGTACCATAAACCATTCCTCCACAGCCAGTCCCCTCACTCACCTGGCTTTTCTGCCCTGGCCACCTCATCAGCAGCCTCTTCTTTGGTTCCTCCATTAAAAGTGATGGAGTCCCTCCAGCTTTACCCCTCTGTCCCCTACCCTTCCACCCTCCCACAGTGACAGCGTCCTCTTCCACGGTGTCCACATCTCTGCCTCAGCCCAAACCAGCCTGAGGCCACAATAAATTCAACCCTGTTAGACAGCTCTGCAGTTGTCCTGCAGGCACTCAGCTCCACTGCCCCAAACAGAACCACTCTGTCCCTCGCAACTGTCCTCATCTCTGTGAAAGCAGGACATCCATCTAGTTGTTAAACAGAGACGAGAGCCTTACTCAATCCAGTTTCCTGGGGCCACTGTAGCCTCTCGGACCGGCGCACTTCTTACCAGGACCATGCAGGCCTGTTCTTGCTGTGTGGGCTACAGCAGTAGCCTTCTGTCCAGCCGCCTGCTTGGACCTCATGGCCTATCGTCCATGGGGCAGGCCGGTGCTTTTTCTGAAAGGAAACCTGATCACATTGCTTCCCTATTGAAAACCCATCAGCAGCCCCTGCCCACAGAAGGAAATCCAAGCCCACAGCAAGGTTCTTCAGACCCTGGCCCTGAAATACCTCTTCTTCCTGCCATGACCTGCTAGGATAAATCATGATCTCGCCAGTCCCTTGAACCTTGCTAATTCTTGGTCCCTGGCCTTTGCATGTGGTTTTCTGTCAGTAAGCCTGGAATCATTCCCCTCCCCACTTCCCGCTGCACTCCCTTTATTAAGCTGCTTATCCTTTAGGTTTGCCTGCTGGTGCATCTCTAATATGCAGCCCTGGGCCTGGCTGAAAGCTGGAGCTGAATAGATACTGCAGAGAAATGAACACATTCCTCCCCTCTACAACTACACCCCTGCCCAAAGTGGGGAAAAGGAGGCACTAGCTTGCCAACAAGGATATAAGATCGCTCCTGGGAGGGGAGGAGGAGGCTATGCTCCTCCCAGCCTGGTGGGCACTTCAGAGGGAACTGCCATGGGGAAAAGAGAGGAAGGGACAGGAAACTGGCAAGATGGAACTAATCACATTTATTGACTGGCAATAAATCCAGGCCAGGCTGCACCAGAATGCTCCCTGCCTGGGCTGTGCGATGAGGGGCAGAGGTGATCTTTCTGGGTTGGCACCAGGAAGGAGCGCAGGGCCACCAAGGTGCTCCATCCTGATGGACTGCCTCGGTGGGTAGCATCAGCCTGAGCCAGCGATAAGACCTGGGGTCCTGCCCCATTGCTCTCCAGTAGCCTGGGCCTCCAGTGCGGGACCTCAGAGCCTGCAGTCTGCCCACCTGTCCAGCCACATGCGACAGAATCACCTGGGCACCAGCAGGAGGGTGCGGGAGACCTCAGCCTCCCTCCCAAGATGGTGCTAGGGAGGACACCATGACCGTGGCCAGGATCTGAGCCAAGGGATGACACAGGGGAAAGGAAGCCAGTGAAGAGCTTACAAGCTTAGAAGACATTGTGCTCTTGGACCTTCTCTCCCAAGTAGAAGCGGCTGAAGAGGAGGGGGCTCAGGTTGATGGTCTGGAAGTGGCCCTCTAGCACGATCTCGGCCACTGCCCGCCCCACAGCGGGTGCCTGCTGGAGCCCATGGCCACTGAAGCCCGTGGCAAAGTACATATTGACAACCAGTGGGTGGGGGCCCACCACGCCATTCTGGTCAAAGGTGTTGTAGTCGTAGTAGCCAGCCCAAGCGCTCTGGACCTGTGGGAGCACAGGATGCTGGGGTTCTTGGGAAGGCTGCCAGTACTCCCTGCCCTCCCTCCTAGTCAGGCATCAGCACCCTCTACCCTCTACCACTGCTGGGTAGGGGTCAATGGGATGGGCCCTTAGACCAGAGTCCTTAGCAGTTTTGAGGTAGGTGCACTGAGGCTGAGGACAGGCTTTCCAAGGGGACCGAGGGGCTCCAATGCCATCTGTCTCCTTCCTTCTAATTACCTTCAGACTCTTGAAAGCTGGTATCCTCTGGGCCAAACGGGGCCACACCTTGTTTTGGAAGAAATCATGGTCCACTTCCAGGTTCCCTGGGTCTGGTTCTTCCTCCTGGGGTGAGAGGTGGGGACAAGGCTTATATTACCTGGGGCACAAGGACAGCCAGATCTCACAGACCCCTTTAAAGAAGCCCTCTGGAAGGTGGGGAATGGGGACAAGAGAGCCCAATTCAAACCCAGAAGGACTGCAACACTAACAGCAGCACTGGGCCCTCCCCAAAGGCCCGCCTCTTTAACGACTATCGGTCTGTCTCCTCCCTAGCACCCACAACCCCACTTTGCTTACCTCAGTGGGGCTACAGCCACCCAAGTAATTGTTGCCTAATCCGTCCCGGCGGAAGTAGGCTCCACTGGTGTCTGCAACAAGGGGAGACTCCAGGCCTGGTCCCTGGGGGCAGTGCCACAGGTACACATACCTGCCGCAACCCTGGGGTTAGGGCGTGAGGGGACCAGCGACTCTTCCCTCCTCCCACTTCACAACCTTTTCTGTTGTGTCTTTCCTCCTCTCACCAACCTCCTCAGCCACCCTGGGGTAAGTCACCTTTTTCTCGGCTCCACAGGCAGCTTGGTGCCCTGTAGGGTGCCAGGCGGCCCCTTCCCAATACCAGCCAGCTCTGCTATCCGCCCAGACCAGGCCCCAGCTGTATTGATCACTATGGCACACTCCACAGGCTGGTACTCCATGCTGTGGTCCATCTTCACCTGCAGGCACCAGAGGGGGAGGGGAGGGAGGACCTGGCCTGCACACTGGCCACCAAGAGAGGCAGGTTTCTTCCTGAGCCTTAGTTTACCCACACTGGCAGCAGAGAGAAGATCAAACGATAGTCATTAAGTTTCTTGTTCCTCTATTTTGGTAAGGAAGATACTTAGGCTGGGGACTTACATGAACTTCATGGATCCTTTTCAAGGTCACCTCTTCCCCACTCATGGTCTCCATGCGGTTAGAGGAGGAGACAAAACCTGCAGGAAAAGGAAAATTAAACAAGCCCTCGAGGCCCTGAAGATAAAGGAGATGCGAATTCCATCAGTCTCTGAAGGAAAGGAGGCTGGGAGGCTGGGAACTTCCCAGACACTGACTGTGAACAGAGAGTGTCACTGGCATGCACTTGGCCCTGCTCAGGACCGAGTGCGCTGAAATCCTCAAGAGGGTCACGAGTCAGGAGAAGGCCAAGCCAGGGGCTGGCGTTGGGATGCCCAAGACCAGCCCACAGGGGAGAAGCCGTCTCTCCACCAACCCTTGCTTGGCCTGTGAGTGAAGGTAAGACAGTCAAGGCTGCGCCCTGGATGGCCAAGGGTATAAACAGTGGGCATGGGGCCTCGGACTTACGTGTCACCTCTCCATGACAGAAGTGGACCCCCATAGCCTGGACCTTTCGCCGGAGCCCCTGGAGCAGACATCTGGGGTCAAACCAACCTTCACCCTCCAACCCTGTGGGGGACAAAAGAGGACTCATGAAGAGGGACTAGAGCCCTCCTCTCCTATTACATTTCCTGCACCCCCAGCTCTTTCTGGGCTCGAAAGCTGGGGAAGGTCAAGTTGACCGAGTGCACTGAGTCAAATCTGGCAGAACAGAGAGCTGGCACCGCCTGGGGAGGCCCTGCTGGCCAGGAGGGGAGCGTCTGTCCTTCACTTGGCTGCAGGGTGCTGAGACCTCACACCTGGGGTACCCGCACCCCCAGCCCCCATGCAAGCAGGCCTCACCGTAAGATGCCAAGGCTACTCCCTCTGTGTTTATCCAGGGAAACTTGTTCCGCAGCTGCTCAGGGGACATCAGACACACTTTGGCTCCTTCCTGTCTGAAAGAAACATGGGTCTGTGTGTGTGTGTGTGTGTGTGTGTGTGTGTGTGTGTGAGAGAGAGAGAGAGAGAGAGAGAGAGAGAGAGAGAGAGAAAGAGAGAGAATGTGTGTGTGAGAGTGTGCAGAGAGGGAGCAGCATGGACCCAGCTCATAGGTGTGGACTTGACCTCATTTATGCCCTTCTCTGACCAAACTCCCTAGTTTTCTCTCCTCGTAAAATCCTTGCCATCCCCTAACTATTCACAATGTCCTTTCACTCTGTCCCCCCACTCTGCCTGGGGCAGCCTTCCTGCCCGCCTCCTAGTGCAATCATGTCCGCCAGCAGCACCACCGCCCCTGGAATTCCACTGCCCGAAGGCAGCAACATAGGTGCTATAAGACCACACTCTCGAGCTAGACCACCTGGTTGGAATCCCAATGCCACCACTTATTAGCTCTTTGTGCCTCAATCTCCCCACACGTAAATGGGGATGTTCCGATGATACAGGAGCTAGCTAACATCTGTAAAGCCATCAGGACAGGGCCCGACATCACTGGTGAGACTGGGAGAAGCATCTGCTGAAGACATCTGCTGGTGGCTGACTGAGACCACCACTGAGGGCGGGACCACCACGTCTGGCTGCAGCCCAGGTGCATGGGCCCCCTCATCTGTGTGCTTTTCTGTCTCTTGAGGCTTCCGGGCTTCAGCCGGGAGCTGAGTGACGGCAGTAGGGACTGTGCGGCCTGTAAAGCCTAGAATACAGACTGACAGGCTCTCCCGGGAAATTCTGGTTTATTAGGTCCAGGGTGTGTCCTAGGTGGCTCTCATGGTCTGGCCATTTAGGACACTCTGAGGCAGGTCTGTACCACAGCCCTCAGCACCTGGTCCTGAAGTACGACAGGCGCCAGGCACCCACCTCTGCACTTTTACGTTGTTCTCCATGATTGCAGCACCCTCTTCTGACGCCAGGAAAAGATAACCTGAGGGGTTGAACTGGAGGTCCAGGGGAGGGTCATCGACTACAGCCAGGTAATCCTGGGGGCAAAAAAGAATGCCTCAGAGAAGCTGATTGAAAGGAGGGATGGAGTCCTAGCTGGTGTGCCTCAGTGGGTTGAGTGCCCACCTGCAAACCAAAGGGCTGTGGGTTCAATTCCCAGTTGGGGCACATGCCTGGGTTGTGGGCCAGGTCCCCAGTTGGGGGCGTGTGAAAGGCAACTGATGCATCTATCTAAAAATAATAAAAATCTTGGAAGTAAGGGAAGGAGGTGGGTTTGGCTGAGGTGGGGGGGGGTAAACACAGACAACTATAATTGAACATTAAAATAACTTAAAAGATAAAAATCTTAAAAAAAAAATGAACGCGGAACGGAGGCATTCTTGGCTTCCTCACCTATGGCTCTCAGGGCTCAGGACCCTAACCCTGAGGGGAGCCCTCCTCCAGGCACTGCCACTGGGAAAAAAATGGGGCACGTAGGGGGTCACTTTGCTTCCGACTGGCCTGCACCTATTGCAGTCCCCCTAGCCAGCTGGACTGCGCCTCTCTCTGGGGTCAAAGAAGAATCACCAGGCCAACCCCCAAATCTCAATGCACGTACGTTGATGTTCCGTAGAAAGTCGACCGAAAAGAGGGAGAGCTGGATGTTCTCAGGCAGGGAGAACTGCTGGCAGATCCCGCCCACAGAAAGCCCAGTGGAGGCCTGGGAATACTGCGGGGAGACAAGAGGAGTCCATGGACCAGTGAGTCCCCTGCTGCACGGCAGCAGGGTGCTGTCACAGAAGCGGTGAGCCACACACCTAAAGCTAAAGGGGAGTCCAAGTTTGTAATCGAAGAGGAGCTGATGGGGATAAACCCATGTGTAAGTCACCCTGTAGCCTGGAGAAGACAACAGTCATTAAAGTCCTCCTTAGCAGATGAGCAGAGCAAGTCAGTCATCAAGAACGGACTGGGCAGTCCTACAAAATGGTAATGGCCTGGAACTCCAAGGGCAGGGGGTTAACATTTAATCTACTAACTGGAAGATAAAGGGATGTGGCCGCAGTAGCAAGATTCCTGGCTGGCTGGCTGGCAGCAGTAACGGGAACAGATCAGGGTAAAATTTCAGAAATAGTAAAACCTAAAGGGGGCTGTTTGTACCAATTATACTTTCAATGCAGGCTCTCTTGGCCAGACCTGTGACATCTCAAAAGATCCAACGTTGTAAAATTCCCTTTCAAAGGCAAAAACTGTATTGCCAAGGTCCCAAGTTTGAGGGAGGAAGAACCTGGACTATTTTTCAATAAGGTCCAAAGCACAGTCCTTGCCCTTTGGACCTCCAAATATTGAGGTCTTTTTTCCCATCCCCTCGTCCCTAGGGTCCTCAGTAAAACCCAAGTCCCAGCCCTGCTCATGACTCTGTCCTACCCCAGACCTCACCGTGGGGTCCCGTTCCACCACCAGCACCCGGATGGCGTCTCGTTGCTTCTCCAACCTCTTCAGCCAATAGGCCACCGACAGGCCAAGCACCCCACCCCCTACAATCACCACATCCGACTGTTCAGGGGGCAGGTGGCTGGTGTCATACAGGGGGTTCCAGGTCCCTCCAGGAAGAACTGACTGAATCTTCTTCTTAATTTCAGACACCTTTCCAGCCCAGTCTGTGGGACACAGTGATGGTCAGAGGGTCATACATTTCCTTTGCAGGTGGTAGGGGGTTAGGGGGTGGGCACAGGAAAAGGTGGGCTAAATTTCACTGAGGTGGCAGTCCCCACTGTCATCTCCTCTCATAAGGTCACGTGCACCAGCAAGATTCGGCAGCTTTGCTGCATGGCCTGCATGCTATTAGTCTTTCCTCCGTTTCGGGCATCCTGCCCAGCACAAGGTTCAACTCCCTATAATCAACACTCTATACTCTGTCCCTAAGACAGACGACTTAAACATCTTTATCTCCTGTGCAGACCTATGTCTCTTATGAGCTGCTTGGACTTGAGATGGCTTTGGCCAGCTCCTTGCAGGAGAGTAATGCAGTACACTCAACTGCATTACTGCACTGTCACCTCCACTTGTACGTCCCAGGCTCCTGGACCAAGAGGTCCCAACACACTCTGCACTGCAGCAACCTCTGAGGCATGGTACCTCTGAGTGGCCCCTTATCCTAGATATCTGTCATCACCAGCAAACTCACATTCATGTCCTACATATTATCAAGTTCTGATGACTTTCCCTCCTAAATATCTCTCCAATCGGTCCCGTTTTTCTATCTCTGTCACCACTGCCCTAGACCAAGCTGCCATAATCTCTCTCTTAGACTAACACAAAAGCCTCCTAACTGTTCCCACTAATTTTCCTCTTGCCAACACCCCCAAATTCATTTCTACATCATGGCTTGAATGATCTTTTCTAAATACTAATTTAATCACACCCCCTTGCTTAAAATCCTCCAAAGGCTTTCGGTTACTCTAAGGATAAAAGTCCAAAATCCATAAACAACGTCCATGAGACAAGATCCAGCTCCAGTTCACCTTGTCCTCCCCCATCCACTCCAGCCCCCACCCCTTTACTTCCTTGATGGCACTGTTCTTCCTCCCATCACAGGCAATCTACACGGGTGTTCTCTCTAGTTTGAAACTCTGGGTCCACTTCTTTGCCCCAGTAACTCTGCTTCCTTTAGACACCAGCTCAATTATTTCCTTAGGGAAACCGTTTCTGACCACCCCCACTGGACCATGTTGGATTCTCCCATCACATTCACTCATGGTTCTGTGATCCTTTTTTGGAGCATGAAACACATTTGCAACTTTGAATTTGTTGATTTGTGATTGCTTCATACTGTACTATGCCTACCTTCACCACGGAATCTCCAGCCTAGCAGACTACCTGGCACACCTGAGGTGCTCAATAAATACCCTGAATAAACCAATCTTTTGTCATTAACACCTAACTCACAAATGCCCAAGTATTATCACTGTTTCTAAGACCAAGGGCAGCAGCATTAGAATCTTTCTCGGATCTGGGCTTACCTTACCTGTCCACACATTTTACACTATTGCTCCAACTGTTCAGATGGCTTTGGCTAGTTCCTTGCACAAGAAAAATGTCTTCTTCCTAACCTTTATTCAGTTTTCCAGAAACTGAAACACACACCTTCCCAGAACCAGTAAACATCCTTCAAATCTGATCTCTGTTGCCACCTGCTCCATGTATCGACACTTCTACAACGATACTAGCTTGGGCCTAGCCAGTCTTGAACTGGTCTAGAACGTCTTCCCTCTCCAGCTCCAATGCAGGCACCTCCGGGACATATACTGAATCACCACCTGCTATTCCCTCCTTCACGGCCCCAACCCATGCTGCATGCTGCATGCTGCATGCTGCATGCTGCATGCTGCATGCTGCATGGTCGATGTACATTTGTGCAGCTAAAGAATCAGCCTGGTCTCTTATGCTGATGGTAAGCTGAGATGCAGAGACATCTAGAATTTGTCACCTGAGAAGGGCAACCTTGGCATCCATACACCTGTCCAAGCTTTACAAGCTCCAGCGGGCAAGCTTACCCCCTTCTCCCAGCCGACCCACTGTCTGCCCAGCGCGGCCGGGGTCCCAAGTCCTGAAGGTCACATAGTTGGAGCCTGGGGGTACCCCAGAACCATGATACCCTCCGGTGACCTCAACTTTACCCAGAGTCGAGCCTCCTCTGAGCGTGCTTAGGCCCCGGCCCAAGCGGCCTCGGCCTGTACAGAGCTGCACCGCGCCTCGCAACATGGTCCTTCCGAGCGCGCTCTTTCTGGTCACGACCCTTTAAACTTGGCACTGCCCGCCGCCGTCACTGCTACACGCCTCGCGGTGTTCGGAGAGCGCACCCGTTGGCTAGCGGATCCTCGGGATCCCGTCTCTGCACGCTACAGGCCGTCAGTCTCCCCGTGACCTCCCTAGAGCCCCGCCCAGACCCGACCCGGCCCGCAATTGGCCAGCCTGCTGTCTACGTCAGTGCAGAGCGCCCTCAAGTGGAGGAAGGTAGGGAACCCGTGGCTCTGAGCGGAAGTACCGCTGAGCCAGTTTCCGGGGCCGCTAGTGTGACGTGTCCCGCGCTTGGCGCAGCAGGAAGTCGGGCGATCGCGGCCTGAGTTCCCGGCGCCGGCCGGGCTCCTTTCCCGCTGCCGCCATGCTCGACTTCTTCACCATTTTCTCGAAGGGCGGGCTAGTGCTCTGGTGCTTCCAGGGCGTGAGCGACTCCTGCACCGGGCCTGTTAACGCGTTGATTCGTTCTGTGCTGCTGCAGGTACCGCCCCCTCTGGGTCAGAACCGCGGGCTCGTCCCCCCACCCGATCCGTAGTCCTCCTCGACCGACCCCGAGCCTCGCTCCCACCCTGTCCGCCCGGAAAACTGGCCGCTCGCGGGTATCCAGCAACTTTCTCCCGCCCCCTTCAGGCCATCCAGCAACTTTGCGGGCCCCCCTCCCCCTCCACTTTCTGGGACTCTAGCCGGAGTGGGTGCTTCTTCAGACTTTTAACATCGTTCCCTCCGTTCCTGGCAGCTTGGTTTTCTGTTGTTTCCAAGTTTGGGTGAAATAATGGGTGGGGAAACGCCTTTTAAAACTGTGGATAGCGTATATCTGCTAGTGGACCGGATTGTTTATCTGACGACTTTTCCTTCTGGCTCCCATATGTCTTGCCACTCTCACCTCTTGCTCCAACCCCCAGCTTGTTATCTCATTTTTCCCTGGCAGAATGCTAGAGAGCATTTCCCAGCATCCATCAGTCCTGGAACAGGTTTGACTGGGGGACTATCTGGTTCTTTCCTAAAGATAGTCGTTGAGGGGTCCAAGACTGGGTTTTCTGGGGAATGGTGGGAACTCTGAGACATACTGTCTTTCCAGGAAAGGGGTGGCAACAACTCCTTCACCCATGAAGCGCTCACACTCAAATATAAACTGGACAACCAGTTTGAGCTGGTGTTTGTGGTAAGTGGGGGAATTTTAGAGGGACAACTGCATCCTCAACATAGTCCTGATTAGTAAGAGAACCCTGATTAACTGAAGAAAGTGTTATATGATGAAGTAATTGAGAAGGCAAGGAGGGTGCGGGTAAAGGGAAGAAACTCTGGGGCCCAGTCAGAGAGCTTGGCTACCTCTCAGGTCAGGGACACCTGCCAGAGGGCTTAGCCAATCTGGAGGCCTGGCTTGAGTTGGCTTCCCTCTCTTCTGGAATGGCATGTAAGCAGATCCGTTGGCTCTGTTTCTTCCCCCGAACAGGTTGGTTTTCAGAAGATCCTAACACTGACGTATGTAGACAAGTTGATAGATGATGTGCACCGGCTGTTTCGGGACAAGTACCGCACGGAGATCCAACAGCAAAGTGCTTTGAGTCTATTGAATGGCACTTTCGATTTCCAAAATGACTTTCTGCAGCTCCTTCGGTGAGAGGCCTCCCCTCTCCAAAATCAATTTCTATGACTTGATGAGCTCCCTCCCTTCCTGAGGCTACTTACAAAAGTAAACTTTATTGAAAGATGTTTCTAAATTTGCTGCCCAGTTCAAAATTACCCTCTCAGTATGAGGGTTCTTTCTCTGGACTTCAACCATTCTCTTTCTCTTTAGTGAAGCAGAGGAGAGTAGTAAGGTCCGGGTTCCAACTACCATGAAGAAATATGAAGATTCTGAAAAGGCCAAGAAACCTGTAAGATCCATGATTGAGACACGGGGTGAAAAGCCCAAGGAGAAAGTAAAGAATAAAAAAAACAAGGGGGCCAAGAAGGAAGGTTAGTTTGAGCTCCTTGGACATACAGGCCATGAAAAGCTAAGGTGGTACCAAGTACTGAAGCGGTTCCTTGTCCTTCTCTTTGTCATTCCGTCTCCCTCACTCAAATGCCCACCACTCTCACTGTCATCTCCAGTCCTTGTGGGTCCCAAGATGTTTGCGCTAGTGTTCTCTTTAAGGATTTGGAAGATGTTTTCCCCATTGTCTATTTTGTTGGAATCTGGTCCTTTTTTTCTTACAGGTTTGGATGTCCCTTTGGCTACCAGCAAAACAGCCTCTGCAGAGAAGTCAGTAGGGGCTGAGAATGAGGTAGAACTTTCCAAAGAAGAGCTGATACGGAGGAAGCGAGAGGAGTTCATCCAGAAACATGGGAAGGGTATGGAGAAGTCCGGGTGAGCATTCTAACCTTTAATCCAGCCATGTTGGGGGCAAGGGCAATCTTGTGTGTGGTTCTCGGGTTTTCTCTCCTGCTTTCCCACCATAACCTTCTATGCTGTGACCCTTTCAGGAAGTCCACGAAGTCAGATGCTCCAAAGGAGAAGGGCAAGAAAGCACCTCGGGTGTGGGCACTGGGTGGCTGTGCTAACAAGGAAGACCTGGATTACAGCGCTCCTACCACCAATGGAGCCCCAGAGGTTGTCCCGCCTGAGGACATCAATTTGGTAAGAGTCAACAGGGGCCAGGGTGAAGGTCCCCATTAAAAAGAATATGGGAGGAAGTAGAGAGGAGGAAGGCAATACCTTTGATTTCTTTGAGGGGAGGGAGCAATAAATCCTGGGTGTTTCCCCCCTCCCTTAGAACCTTAGCTTGCCTAATCGTATCTCCTTCCTTTCCCTGTGCCCTGCAGATTCGAGGGACCGGGCCTGGGGGGCAGCTCCAGGATCTGGACTGCAGCAGCTCAGATGATGAGGGTGCCGCTCCACACCCTACCAAACCTAGGTAGGAAATTGTGGGTGGTGGGCGGTGTGCGTGGCACCTGAGTGGATGAGACTTGACTCCGCCCACTCTCCTGTGCCTGCAGTGCTACCAAGGGGACTCTGGGTGGCATGTTTGGGATGCTGAAGGGCCTCGTGGGCTCCAAGAGCTTGAGTCGTGAAGACATGGAATCCGTGCTGGACAAGATGCGTGATCACCTCATTGGTGAGTTCTGAGGAACAGGTGGGCTCGTGTTGGTGGGGAAGGGATGGTGGAGAACAGAGCAAATTAGTTTCTCAGCTGCTCCAAGTGGGTCGTTGACTGATGACATGGCACTCACACCGCACCTGCTGCTCTCTCCTCAGCGAAGAACGTAGCAGCAGACATTGCAGTCCAGCTCTGCGAGTCCGTGGCGAACAAGCTGGAAGGGAAGGTGATGGGGACGTTCAGCAGTGAGTATCACCCTAAAGCAGAGTGTGCAGGGGGCGTGTTGTGCACCAGGAGTTCAGGTGCATCAACCACCCTTTTTGCTAAATCCCTTAAGCTCTAAATGTCTACTAAGCAAGAGTTAATGTTTGTAGAGTATTTACTAGGACAGTCTCAGATATGGGGTGGATTCCTGGGGCGAGGGCCTGGTCATGTGGGCTCCCAGGTTCGAGTTTCTTTAGTGCAGAAAGCTGGTGGGCGCTTGTGGAGGGCACTCTTTGGGATTCATGGCTGCGCCTCCTCCCCCTTCCAGCGGTGACTTCCACAGTGAAGCAGGCCCTCCAAGAGTCTCTGGTGCAGATTCTGCAGCCACAGCGTCGTGTTGACATGCTCCGGGATATCATGGACGCCCAGCGTCATCAGCGCCCTTATGTTGTTACCTTCTGTGGCGTTAATGGAGTGGGGAAGTCTACGAACCTTGCCAAGGTCAATGCAGTTCCCCACCTGTTTGACATTTCCTGTCTTAGCAACTCTGGTTCAAGGTGACAGTTTCCTTTGCCTCTCTTGCAGATTTCTTTCTGGCTGTTAGAGAATGGCTTCAGTGTCCTCATTGCTGCCTGTGACACATTTCGTGCCGGGGCTGTGGAGCAGCTGCGCACGCACACCCGACGTTTGAGTGCCCTGCACCCCCCTGAGAGTCATGGTGGTCGCACCATGGTGCACTTGTTTGAGAAGGGCTATGGCAAGGATGCCGCTGGCATCGCCATGGAAGCTATTGCCTTTGGTACAGTGTGCACCACGTGTGGGAACGTGGTCTGGGCTCCTTTCCTCCTTGGGTTCACTTAAAGTATGCTGAGCGTCAGGGCCACCCTACTACCAACAAGCTGCTCGGCAGCAAGTTGGGATTGGTGACTTGCTGTGCTCTGCTTTGGGTGGTAGGTGTAGTTGCAAGCAAAGCTACTATACCTGCCCCAGAAGAAACCTCTGTATTTAATCACCTTGATCACTTACTGTCCTTTCTTGACTCTGCCTGCAGAGCCAAACATAAAATGCGTTTTCCTTCTCCCGCTACCTTGTAATCATACCCAGAGCCCAAGAAAGTAAACTGGTAGACTTAATGTTGTCCAGCCAGGATTTCTTGAGAGAAAGCTGGAAATCCATATGACAGCCTGGGAGTTTTGAGTGGACCACTTTTTCTCTCTCTAGCACGTAATCAAGGCTTTGATGTGGTGCTGGTGGACACAGCCGGTCGCATGCAAGACAATGCCCCTCTGATGGCTGCCCTGGCCAAGCTCATTACTGTCAACACGCCTGACTTGGTGCTGTTTGTGGGGGAGGCCTTAGTAGGCAACGAGGCGGTGGATCAGCTGGTGAGGGCTATGGCGTGGTTCTCCCCAACCTCAGCTTTGGCCAGTTAGGTGCTTTTTACACTTACATCCCACTTCTTTCCAGGTCAAGTTCAACAGAGCCTTGGCTGACCATTCCATGGCTCAAACACCTCGGCTCATTGATGGCATTGTCCTTACCAAATTTGATACCATTGATGACAAGGTAAATATGAGTGTTACTGGGAGGGCAGGGAACAGCCATCCTCCGCAGATGATCTGAGGCTGCATGTGCTACAGAGCTTCCTATACTGGGGAGTGAACTGAAGGTCCTTGACTTGACTGGGTACCCCTTTCTCCATGTCAGGTGGGAGCTGCTATTTCTATGACCTACATCACAAGCAAACCCATCGTGTTTGTGGGCACTGGCCAGACCTACTGTGACCTACGTAGTCTCAACGCCAAGGCTGTGGTGGCTGCTCTCATGAAGGCTTGATGTGCTCTTGCCCAATACCAAATCACCGCTTCCCCCCAAAGTCCCTGTTCCTGTATCAAGAATGTGCTTTAGAGTGTGAGCAACTTGTCTCCAGTGTAGCGCGAAGGCAGAGTGCCGGGAGCTCCTGGACTACGCGGCTCCTCCCCGCCCTGGTCCAGTCCAGCCTCCGTCTGCGGACGGCCCAATCATGTTACAATCACCGCCCATCCCCTACCCCCAATGGGCCCCACCCTTCCTCCCCTGGCATCCCTGTCACTCTGCCTCCAGACTCGGTCTCATTACAGCCTTGATCAGCGGTCAGAAGATCCAGCATCAGAACTTCAATAATTAGTGTGGGCATAGGGACATCTGAGCATAGTAAGCATACTGTGGCAATGTACGGCCTGATCCCAATCGCTGCTAAATTCTGATGACCTCATCCTCATTGTTTCTGCAAAGCATCAGCTAGGCCAGAAAGTTTTGTTACAGAAAAATGAGTCCCCTCTTCCCTCAAAGAAGAGGAGCTGAACTGAGGTGTTGCATTGGGCTTCTCAGCCCACCTGCTCTTCCCCACACCCAGAACCCGGATGTAAGCTTTGCATGTTCCCCTTCTGGGAGAAAAGCACGTGTCAGAACAGTATCAAGTTGTTCCCTCCCAATTCTTCACCCCGAGGGACCCTGGCTTTGCAGCCCCCTCCCCACAGTGCCTGGCAGACGAGTGCTACACTGAAGAGTACAAACCTCTTGAGACCTGTCCTGTAGCGTGGTATTACAGATGTGCTATTAGTGCAATAAGGGGAAGGCTATCTGCCCAGAGAAAAGCATAATTTATATATCAAAATAAATTTCATAAATAAATTGCCTCCTAGCCTTGGAATTACTTTACACAGGACTCAACTAAAATCTCATCGTGTGAACGGGTCGATGATATGAAGGGTAGCAGCAGGGGCCGACAGTGCTGTGGACTCTGGTGAACTGGCCCCCTCCCCCAAGCAAAGGAACATGCCTCTTAAAACTTAAGTGGAGTTACAAAACCAGGCCTCTCAGTTTTCTAAAGTAACTAAAAACAGAACCAGGGCCCTGGGAAGTAAATGAACAAACACACTTTTAATACAGCTCGGGTAAGTAAAATACTGTACACTGTGAAAGGTCTAGAAATGAACTTCAAGTCTTGTTTTAAAAAACAGTGATTAAGCTTCACTGGAAAACCAAGTACAAAACTGCAACAAGGGCCATGGTGAGTTCCATGGTGGCTATATCCCAAGTCCTTCATGCCAAGCAGTAGCCTACTCAGACCAATCCGCTGCCAGGACGCAAGCAGTGTGCCGGCCTGGGGGTGGGGAGGGAGCTGCGTCTGGATCCCGCTGGCACTCGGGTATTCTCAAACTGGAACAGGCCATATGAGCCCAAGAACTGGCCACAGGAAGGGCTGTTGGAACATCCCCTCCCCTCTTACTGTCCGAAGCCCCAGCCTTCAATTCCTGGGGTTTGGTTCTTCTAGGAGCTGTACTGGGTTCTTACAAGTTTACTCTTAAACACTGTCCGCAATAGGGCCTCTGAGCTTGGTCCAATGGCAGTGACTTGTCTAGCTCTCTCATGTGCTATGGTCTGTGGGGAGAGAAAAGGTTGAGAATAAAAAGGAAGTTCCACAAAACAGGTTTATCACATCCAAAGGTAACGAGCTTCAGAAGACAAGACATAAGGGATAACAGGAATCTTGTAACAGACTTGATAAAAAATATAGAAATCCTCTCCAGGCAGTGAGGTTCAGTCAGTCATCCTCCAAGGCCTTAACTCAGTCCAAGGACCACATTTTCTGCTCACAAACTGGCAAAGAGTAGAACAGGAAATCGTATACCTCTTACTTCACTGTGTGCTGCGGATGAACCATTTAGCTGACCTTCTCTCGCCGTCCCTGCTAAATAGAATGAACATCAGTATCAGCTGTTAGACTAAAAAAGCCAAAACTATAGTGGAAAGAAAACCAACCAACCAAAGGGAGATGAAAGCACATGTTCAGACTACAAAGGACGGCTCTGTTTAGTGATGAGCACGTTACTGAGGAGAGGACAGGCGGGAGAACAAACTCACTCAGACTTCGAACAGCCGTGTTAAATAATGGGAACAGTAAGGTCCAAGTGCACTGACTCTGCCTGTACACAAAACGTTTGCAGGGGCCAAGTGTGTCTGCCATCCCAACCCAGTCTAGGAGGCCCAGTTTAGCGGGAAAATTCAGTCTGACTAGGGGAGGGGAGCAGCATGCAAGCAAGCAAATGCAACCAGCAGAAGAGTGTGGAGCGGCAGATGCTCCCACATTAGGAGGCCGGGCAGATCTGTGCTAACACCATGCCTTCAGCCCGGTGTGGCTGACTTGTACATTAAGTTAAAAAGTCTGTTCCTCTCACACTCATCACATTTCAAACAGTCAACGGCCGCATGTGACATGGTTCTGGTACTACACAGCAAAAATGACAGGATATTTCCGTCACTGCAGGAAATTCTGTTGGCCGGCACGGGAACAGATCATGGTGTGGGGAAAAGTACAGAACCGAACACGGAAGGGAAGAACGCGGCCCATTAGAGCACAAATAAAAGCACACCAACTGACCAAACTGCGATTCCCCTCTTGGAAAGCACGTTAGCAATAGTTATCAGCCCCTAAGATGTTCATGCCTTTTGACCTAGTAATTACATTGAGAACTTATCCTAAGGAAATTACTGGAAAAGGAAAAACTGTATGGGTTAAAAAAAAAATTCATTGCACCAGGTCTTACAATTAAGAACCCCCCCCAAAAAAAAATTACAAATTGACTAACGGAAATAATCAGGTAAACTAACAGCCACACTGGACTGTGACAGTCATTAAAAATAGTGGTTATGAAAATACCACAGTGAAATGCTCACTTTCCTCAGTATTTTCATTCTAGCCTGCATTTCTCCATGGCCTTCAGCGTACAGCTGCAGCTCTACATCTGCTAATTAACTGGAGGAATTACACACAAGGATTGAGCTTTTGCAAGAACAGCCCCTTGTCAGAAGGCACCTTTCCCGAAGAGGTAGGGAAATATGTACAAAATGATGACTTATTTACCAAAGCTTTACAGGAGCCTCCAGACTGGACTCAGATGACAAGGGGGGAGGTGGTGTTCAACAGACAACCAGGAACAAAGAGATCTGGAGATCTCGTGCTTGTCCTTGAATCCCTCTTGGTGCCTAGCTGTCTCGACTCCTTACCTACCTCTTGCCTCGCCCCCTTCTCCTTTCCCTGGATGTAAAAGATGCTTGAATTCTAGGCTCTCTTAAAATGGATTTGCCAAAGCCATAAGATCCCCCACCCCCACCTTCTCAATCAATAACCCTTTCCTTACTCCAAACTCTGACATTTCTGATTGGCCTTTGAAGCACAGGGCACAGGAACCTTGAACCAGCAACAAAACCTGCAGCCTTGTAGGAAATTGTATGATGTCCCATTGAATAAAAAAGTACCCAGCCTGTAAGTATACTTTGTTTACACTAATGGAAGAATGCATTGGAAAAACTGTTAATTGGAAATATACCAAAATAGCTGCTTGTAGGACGGTAATGAATTATAAAAGAATGATTTTTCTTTTCCTCCTTACTTGATTTTCCTGAAATAAATATACAAGATCTTACACTCTTCTGAACCCAAGTAATTTTCACTACGCAAACATGAGTGTCCAGCACGACGCCAGGCACACAGCAAGTGCTCAGCATCAAACAAAACCACCACAGAACTCCTCTTACCAGCACGCATCTACAGACATTCCAAACATAACTGAGGACAGCAGATAAGACTGACTTGTCTGAAAAGGAAATAATGTTTTTAACCCCAAACTGCTCTGCTAGATTCCAAATCACAAACTAACTCAGCTGACCATTCTAATAAAGCCCCTGGCCATAATGAGAATCCTCGATTTTTCAAAATTCCCAATGCCTGACCAGTGCTAGCTCGGGAAAGCCACTCTAGTAGGGAGCCTACACGGCTTTAAAAAAAAAAAAAAAAAGAAAGAAAAGAAACATCTGTACCACTTCAGATGAGCTTTGTCAAGAAAAAAAGAAAAGGTTGAGTGTAATAGAACAGCTGTCCAGGGGAACTTTATTTTCAACTGTAGCATCTTCCCTGGGTAGAAGATATCAGGATGGGGATCAAAAGAAATACACCAAGTGTGGGTGTGTATTCCTTGTTTAATGAAAACAGGGTGTGTTCAGTAGGGAAACCTACTCAAAGTCCTAAGTGTTGGGTAAAGAGCAAAAGGATCAAACACTGCAGGACAGCAGAAAGCACTCCCAGAAGGAGCTGCAAAATGTGCTCACAAAAGAGAAACTGAAAAGTTTGTATTCTGGAGAAAGGGCAGACATGGGCTTCAGCGTTCCGTTATGGCGATAAGAGCTTGTGGAATTTCTCATTCCACAGTTCCCCTGAAAGCAACCTGATTCAGAAAAAAGAGCTGGGGATGATTATGAGATTTAGGAAAAGTTCTCCCTCTATTAAGTTACCTGTACTTTACGAGGCCCTCTAAAATGCGTTCATATTGATGACGAAAATCCACATTAATATAAAACTTCTCAAGAACATATTCTACATACAACAGCCAAGTTTGTTGGGAATCGGGTGGTCAAAATGGTCATATCCTGGGGCCTGGCTTTATTCAAAATAAGGTTTTAAAAAACATTCTCCAATTTCGTTGATGCCATGAAGTTCTGTATTTTGTAAGGTTACCGGGGATTTGCCTGGAGCCACTGATCAACTGAACCCTTCCTCTCCACCTGGCTTTCTTGTTAGAACCCGGAGGTAATGCGTCCAGTGAGTGGCCCCCACCCTCTGATTTTAACACCATCATAACAGTTTCCAAAGAGCATTTTAAAGTGTGCGTTTTCCCGTTTTTATAAAGCTAATGCATCATCATTGCACAACAGAAAATGCTAACAAGGAAACAAAATATTTTTTAAAAACCCTTAATTCCTATAGCATAAAGATGACCACAGTTAGTTTAGTAACCATCACCGCAGACATTTCTCTCTCTCTCTCACACACACACACTGTATGATTCTGTATGAATGGGACTGGCTGGCCATGGTGTTTTCCAATCTGCTTTTTCCCCACTTCATTCACAATATTATGTTTCTGACATCTTTTTGGGCAATAAAAACATTTTCCCTTTTATAGCTTCCTTGTATTTTATCAATTAAGTAACTGTTGGAGTATTTACAGAGCTCCCTATTAAGTGAAACATTTTAGATTGCGTCCAATATTTTCCATTACACACAACATGACACATAACGTTCCCGCACCTCTATCTTTGTGCAATTGTCCAATCATCTCTTTAGGAGAAACTTCTCCTAATGTTAATTGTATCAGGTGGAATTTCTGGGTCAAAGGTTTTAAAATTGTGACCATACTCCAACATGAGTATGTTTCACTTCTCACAGCCAAAATTGAGTCATCATTCTTTTCTATTTTGAAATCTAAATTCTAACTGCATCTCACTGATAAATAACAAGGTTGAATTTTTTCATTCTTCCCACTTCTAGACTGGATTTGCCTTGGTCCATGTTTCTCCTATCCAAATGCCACTGTAAGTCTAGCCTGTAGACGAAGCACGATCTCACTTCACACTTGGGTTAGGGTGACATTCCTCATTTGGTAATGACCTCACCCGGAACACTTCTGCACCAGGCCACAGAGCTGCTGCTCTCAGACCCCTCTGACCCCGGGGTGCATCTCACCTGATCTGCCCCTCGTGGAGATCTCGCAGGTGAGCTGCTTGAAGTATTCTGGAAGATCGGCATATTCACTGCCGTAGGAGATGACCTTAATCCCTTTGTCCAGCATGTTTTCTCGCAGCTTCTTGAACTCATCTACATCTCCTTTCCGAACCAGCATGAAATGTTCCAAGTCAGATTTATGCTTGACGGCCTCTAGAAACAGGGCTTGGAAAGTGGTGTCATCCACGGTCTGGCCACAGCCCAGGAAGAGAAATGACTTGTTCTCATAGAGTTTCTGAATCTCTCTCTTGCAGGGAAAGAAACAACATGTTAGCGGCACCACGAAGACACACACAGGCCTGTCTGAAATTAAGACATCAACAGGGCCATTGAAACTGCTACCTTCAGCAGACTGCGGTCCCCATTGAACCAAGACTTAGAGAAAAGTCCCCAGATCTGATCTTCTTATTGTTTATTTCTGTACCTTGATGACTGGTCTGTAATTTATATCTTTACCTGGCATCCTCCTGCAGGTTCTCTATCAGGGTTTCTCCAGGTTAGCACTGATCTACTGACTTGCAGTTGATTTTGTAGATTGATGTGCCCAGAAGCCATAAGGCAATGAAGTGGGTCTTCAATATATCTTACTCTTTCCATTTTCTGGGCCGCATTTGCCTTAGAAACTGAACTACGGACCACGAGTGAAGATAACTGCATCTCCAGATGTTCTCTTAAGGAAGTCTGATGCTGAGAACATCAATATGGATCTGTGTATGTGTACACATCTATACGCACATATATAAATATAAATACATTAGAAATTATTTTGCTTAAGGGATCACTCAGTGGCAGTTAGGAATGCAGTTCTAACAGGTGTCAAGGAAACAGTACGTGGGGGGAAAAGGCTCTTGTGCTTTCTCTTACAGTCTTTCTTTTTGCCACATCATGTAGAGGCAATCACCCTAAGTGACCAGTCTTGAAACTGCTGGTATACACTGGTTTCGGAGTTGGGGGCCAATGAATTACTGCCACATATCACTGGCATGGGGGTGTTTTTGGTATGAAGATATTAGGTGCGAGCAAGTCTAAAACTTCCATCTCTAAAGATCAACAAAGATCTCTTTTTGCAAAGAAGAAAACCTCCTCTATATCATTGAGGAGTAAATTTGAATAAGTGTGTTTTTTTCCCCACTGAGCAGTAAGTTTGAATAAGTGTGGTAATTCAATACAAACCCATCATCACTTACACAAAATTACTTTAGAATTTATGTTCTAGTAGTGACTGGTCAATAAAAAGCTACATAAATTATTATTGGCATAGAGAGAGTTGTTAATACTATGATAAACCAAACAATAAACAAGGGTAATAATGTATTCTTCGTTTGTGAAGATGATGACAATAACCAAGTGCCACCAGCTGGCTGTCAACCAAGAACAAAGGAAGACCCCACAGCCTGGTACCTGAAGAGTACGTTTCCTAAGATGGCATGCACACCTGCAAGCTGAGGAGCACAGGAAAGAATGTTTGACCTTCCAACTTTTAATGAATGGAAAGAAAACGTCACCCCATCAAAGACCGAAAGAACATCCAGAGGTTTTCCCAGGAAGGCCTTCCCGAGACCAGCACAACCGGCACCGCTCACCATGACCTCGGCATTCCTGAGCACGTTCTGATACCCAGCAGGATGAAGGACGATGCCACTGGGGTTGGTGTAGACCCCATGGATGTGTAACACGCTCAGCTTCCGCTTCTCCTGCGCCCACTCCAGGACCTGCACAACACAAATACAGCTCAACCAGGTGGTGGGCTGAAGAGTGGCTTCAGGATCCCAACAGGCAAGAGAACTAGGCTTCTGACGTAACTCTGCAGTTTCATGATATATCACACAGCAAGAATGCAAAACCTGATGTGGCTTCAGCTCCCATTTCAGGCAAGATTGCTAGGACTAATGGCAGCAAGTCTGGTGATTTCACTTGGAAAATAACAATAAAAAATTAGACCATATCTGTTATCATGACAGAAACATAGAGACTTTTTCTTCTGGTGACACCCATGAGAGATACAGATGACTGTTTCAGAAACGATCCTCAAGATATCAAGCTCTTTGTGCAGTCCCTTTCCACACTTACTTGGCCATATGGCTTTAGCTAGGGCATCAACCAACACGACATGAGTGGAAGCCTAAAAATGTTGGCACGAGTCTTACTTTTCTTTTGCTGATTTGGAACCCAGCTGCCATGTGTCAAAGCCTGGGCTAGCCTGGTGGAGCTGCAGGGCCCAGCCAACAGCCTATGGCAACAGAAACAGAAGTGAGGCCATCTTGCACTGCCCAGCCAGCTGCGGCCTGGCCACCAGATGATTGCAGCCATGGGGGCAACCATACAACTAGCAAAAGAACTGCCTGCTAAGCCCAGCTGCCATCACTAATTCATGTCGTCACTGGCAAACAAAACTGTGTTAAGCCATGAAGTTTCAGGGTGGTTTCTTGTGCAGCAAGTGATGAGCAGAAAAAGCATCACTTTGGTCACCTCTGAGTTACCTAAAAGGCTCCCAATGCAGATCGATCATTCCAGTGACAACAGCCACCTCACTTCCACAGTTACATTTTCCCAATGACTCAAGAGAATACACATTTATTCTTATAACATCCTGTAGTAATAAGGTATGAATTAGGAAAAACAGTCAAGCACAGGGATTTGAAATTTGAACATTATTAGGCCCCATCCTGACTACCAGGCAATGGCTTTAACAGTTAAGACTACAGCATCACCCCTAATGTGGACTAAAAAGACAAAGTAAATTGTGATGCTCCAGGATGGAAATAAGAAGGAAAATGTCATGTCTGATAGATATCCTTAACTTTGAAAAGGCCTGATGCTTCTAATGATGGTCAGGCTTCTTTAGAGATTATATCAGAAACAGTATAAACGCTGTTTCTAGCCATTAATTTCTGATTTTCATTCAATTATTTATTTAAAAAAATTTTATTTACTAATTTTAGAGAGAGAGGGAGGGAGGGACAGAGAGAAACATCGATGTGAGAAACATCAACTGGCTGCCTCCCATGCATGCCCCGATCAGGGACTGAACCCACAACCTAGGTATGTGCCCTGACAGGAACTGAACTTACAGCCTGGATGTATTGAGACTACACTCTAACTAACTGAGTTACCTGGCCAGGGCCCATTCAATTGTTAAATCAAAAATATTTACCGAGCACCTACTAAGTGCCAGGCAGTATCTTAGACATGGGTGTAAGAAAGGCTGGCATGGTACCTGCCCAGAGGGACTTGCTATTCTAGAAGGGTAAACAACCAGAAAACAAACAAACCACGATAAACAGTGAGCCCTGGCTGGGGTGGCTCAGTGGATTGATTGCCGGCCTACAAACCAAAGGGTTGCTGGTTTGATTCCCAGTCGGAGCACATGCCTGGGAGGTAGGCCAGGTCCCCAGTAGGGGGAGCGTATGAGGCAATCACACATTGATGTTTCTCTCCCTCTCTTTCTCATTCCCTTCCCCATCTCTAAAAATAAATAAATAAAATCTTTAAAAAAAATGAAAAGTATAGGGGATGTAAAGTACAGCATAGAGAACACAGTCAGTAATACTGTAATGACTATGTATGGTGCCAAGTGGGTATTGGGAATACCAGGGAGATCACTTCGTAAAGTACATGACTGTGTAACCACTATGCTGTATACCTGAAACTAATACAAGAATACTGAATGTAAATGTAAACTGAAAAATGAAATTAAAAAAGAAAGTTACAGTAAGTGCTATGAAGCAAATGGACAGAACAGATGGGTGTGTCCCTTTTTACACAGGCCGGTCTGAGAAGGCCACTCAGAGGAGGTGCTGTTTGAGATTTAACAGGTGATGAAGGAAGCGGCCCTCCAAGCATGGGAATAGCAGGTGGAAAGCATTCCAGCCAGAGAAAAATCCACTTCTCTAAGTGGCCCACCTCAGGGCCCACATCTCTAACTGTGATTTCCTTTTCAAAACCTGGCTTCAAAGTCAGCAACAGTACAAGAGTGGCATCACAGCACCTCCTCTGGCAGAGGCAGGACTGTGCGCCAGCGGAAGCCAGTGGGTGAAGAGCTGGTCTAGTCACACTCTATTCAGCTGGGTTCTAGGCTAGACACAGGGGCAGGCTCCAGGGAAAACCAATCATAAAAGGAAAATTATAAAAACTACAGAGCAGGACAAATGAGACCTGGTGGAAGTTTATAACCTATTTTGTTTTCTTTATTCTTCACTCACTATGTCTCTGATATCTTTTTGTGGCAATAAAAGTATTTTTCCTTTTATGGCTTCACTGTATTTCACCAATTAAAAACATGTTGGTACAGCTACAGACTCTCCTGGTACTAGATTTCAAATTACAGACTCATTCTAATAAAGCCTCCTCTCGTTAGTTAACATAGATCAACATCTATAATTCAACAATATGACGGATAACTTAGGTATAGTTTAGGCTACAATTTAAAAAAGTCCTCTGAGGTTTCTACTGAATGTTAACTTCAACCTGGCATTCATTTGACCTGAAAGCTGGTCTTCCTGAGTCATAAAGTAGTTTTCATTCAATTCCAGATGGAGTTGGCATAAAGAACAAATTCTAAGAGGAAATTCTAAGTCAACATTATGCATGTCTGATAACATCAGGTATTAAACAGATCTTATAGTTCTAATGACTTCCTGGTTCTTGCTTTAAAATTGAGTGACATTGTCAAAACTCAGAGAACTGAACACTTTTAAGATCTGTGAATTTGATTGTATGTTGATTTCATCTCAAAAATAAAAAATACAACTAGGGAGAAGCTTCCTTTCTCTCTCTCCATAAATACCAGCACTACACAATATATTAACCAGAGAGCAGGTTTTCTCCACTAGCCTGAAGCATAGACTAATGCTCTACTTTTTACCTTTTTTTCGTCAGTAAGGTCAAGGGATTCCAGCTGTTTCCCCTGATCGGCTGCGTACAGCTCCAGGAGATTGTCAAAATTCGTAGTCAGTACCAGGGCTCCATTTTCCATCAGGTGGAGAACTGACTGAAGCAGCTGTTTTCCAGAGTCTTCGATCTTTGACCCCAAGTTATCAAATACTTCATATAAACAGTCCTTAAAAAACGTGGATCGAACATTACTAGTACGCTGGGGAGGGATTTGAAAGAGAAAAATTAATGCAAGGTGTGTTGGTACATCATTTGCCTTAGTAACAGTAATAGCAATTTTTTGAAAGATACTTTGTACCTAAAATAAGGGCTAATATATTGCCTACCTCACAGGTTTTAAGGAAAATAAGAGGACAACACGCCAGTGCTTAGCACCATGCCAAGAAGCATCAGTGCTACTACCTCACATGCCAACAGGCCCCAGCTCTGCAACAGGCCCTTGAGCAGAATGAAGAAAGCGGCAGCCAAGAGAGGTGCACCATGGCCAGGACTAAGGCAACACTGGGGAGGGCGCACAGCACCAACTGCCCCCTGGTATGCCCTCAGGCAAGAAAACAGTAAGTGCTTTTGTAAACTCTCTTTAACTAGGGAGTAACTAATAAGAGACCCCTCTTCTAAATGTGGTTTAGCATCTCTATTCTAATCCCAGGTGCTTTGTCCAGCTGCCTACAGATTTGAATACTTATGTTATGGATGCTATGGAAAAACTGCTTACCTTCTCGCTGTCTGTTTTTTCCCTTGCACAAGTTAACAATTTGTTTACAGGTTTACTAGGAAGAATATTCAGTATTTAATAAAGGCTACCAAACATCTTCGTTTTGCAACTGTTAAAAATATCAACACTAGTCAGTTCTAAACAGATTCCCTATTTCTTGACATATAGTTTATTTAAATAACTCCTTTCCCAGATTAATTTTGAATGTATGTAAACATCTCTGTGGACTAATGAGGAAATACAATACCAACCCCAGATGGAGAGAGAAAGTGGCTCAAAGGAATTTGAAAGGGAAAGTAACTCTGTAACACGCCCTAACACAGACCTGATTCCTAGCCTATTCCTGCAGTATCATCCCATTGGGTGATGTCAGAGCAACAGGTGGTTCTTCAAGGCCCCAACGTTTCTCATTCAAACTCCAAGTCATGCATTCTGCCTAGACTGTAGCTGGATGGGGTGCCCACTCCCCAGTTCTCTTTGTACATCTTTCTAATAGCACAATGCTCAAGATAAAGACCTGTCTCCATGGAAGCAGATTCATGAGACACACTTCACTCCGCCAAACCTTTTTCCTCCTTTTTCAAAGTATATTATAAAATCTCAATTATTTATGCCAATCAAATACATGGTAAATATTTCCACAGTGGAAAAATTAGAGCAGAGGCGAAACAGTGTCTCTCCCTGGTGGGGACACGCTCAGAGGTCAGTCCCTGGTCCATGTGACACCTACTACCAGACAGGCTCCTCACGGAACCCTGCTCTCAGGAGCTCGAAGACGCTTTTCCAGTGCTGAATACAGTATGGCCCGTAATTTACATGGCTAAGGATATATTTTCACTTTTGTCCATTCTTATTACATAAGGGCACAAATAATTCCATCACATGTTGTAGCAGCCCATGGACAACCAACAGAGGACTCTACCAAGTTTAAAATTAAGTAAATACAGTTATTTAAAGGCCTTCCTGGTGTTTTATCACTTCATTTTGGACTGACTCATGGACTGACTCTTACATAACACTATAGTCAAGCATGAGTTAGTCATGATGAGCACAGATAAAAACACCTGGGTATACAGTTAAAAAAAAAAAAAAAAGAAGCAACAATCTGATCAGAAACAAACGGTGAAGAATTTAAACCTCAGTTATTGCATTTCACTACATACAAGAGTCAACCACTCCTGAATGCAAGGCACTTTTCTATTTGTTATGAAATATACAGTGCCCCTTTAAGGTCTATCAGAATTACAATTCATTTACCTTATAATCTTGAAATTCCATTTCTAGGCATATAGCCCACAGATGTAATTTGCAAACAAATGAAACAACATATACAAGGTTATCACCGCTCCATTATCTGCAACAGGACAAGAATGGAGACAAGCCCAGTGCGAACACACAGGAGAGTGGCACGGGAGACCTCCAGGATGCACTGCTGGGTCAAGCAAAGGAGGGACCTAGAATGCTGCCTGCTGACACCAGGGACAAAGGCAGTGAGTGGGAAGGATAAATGTAATCCTATTTGCTTCTTTTTGCAAATAGGAACACTAGGAGGATACTCAAAAGGCTAGCGAGAGTGGGGCCCTACTGGGGGGTGAGCTTGGGGAGAGAGCGGGCAGGCAAAGACACGGGTGGGAGTGAGGCACTGTGATGTGCGTACACCTCTTCACATTGTTTTGGCTTCCACAATGTGTATAAACAGAATGTGCAGAATTTTGGAAAAGTGCCTATCTAAAAAAGTGAAATTAAGTAAAGAATATGGTTATTAAAAGGACTTTCCTGTGTTTACAACTTATTTTGGACTTCAATTCGCGCACACGGTTACATAACACTATACTCAAGCACCAGTTTAATCATTACGTGCGCAGATAAAAATGCCTGGGTATACAGTCAGCTAATCGCGAGTGTGAAACGTATTTTCTTGCTTCTAAGAAAAGAAATACAAAAGGTTAAAGCCTGGAAATAAATGTCATGAGTCACTTATTTTAGCTAGCTTTCAGTCCTATTTCTCTAAGTTATTACATTTTGCATAACAACACAGAGAGGAAGAAGAGAAGTTTTTCTGTCGCTGCACCAATTTCCTCGGACTTAAAAATGAACATTTTCTCTCTTGAAGCAGGTGACTCTGAACTAAATCTCCCACCAGTGGCCTCTCTGAATCAAGACAAAGGAATGAAAACAAAAGGAAGTTCCATGGTCAAAAGGAAATGCCGAACTCCCACACAACTTTCATGGCCATTTTCTCCTTCATTGGAAACATCCAACTGAACCCAATGCTACTTTGTTTCCTTCTACCCTGTGGCTCTCATCTTTCTGATCCCAGAGTGAAAACAAACATAAACCTGACTCCTTCACCGAGGTTACCAACATGTACAGTGCATTGACTATGTGCCAGTCACTTCATATTCATTATCTCCCATTCTCTAGAAAACCCCAGTTTTATAGGTGCCAGCAGATTCAGAAGTGTTTTGCCCAGGGTCTCCTTAAATGGCATCTTCTTCCTGACTCTGAATGCTCTCTGCACTGCAACAAGGTCACTTCCCTACTGGGAGAAACTGGCTCAGTAGATGGGCCTGCTGCTAACCTTCCACATCACTGTTGTTAGAGTCTTTTTTTAATATGGACATTTTCAAACTACAAAGGACGCAAAGTAAAAAAAAGTATAAAAAATATACATGTACCCATCATGCAGTTTGAACAATAACCACACCACAGCCAATCTTGTGTAAACCTAAACTCCCACCGCCTCACTCCTTCCCCACTTCACTGCATTTTCTGAAGCAATTGCTGGGCATCATTTCATTCAGATACTTCAGTAGATTCCCTAAAAGTTAATGACTCCCCTTTACAGATAAAACAAAACATAACTGAAACACCACTATCATACCTAAAAAAAAAATACTATTAATTTTTTTAATTACTTTATCATTGTTCAATTACAGTTGTCTTCATTTTCCCTCCACTCCTCCCTAACCCCAAACCCACCACCCTCCCTCGCTTCCACCCCCTAACCCTTGGTTTTGTCTGTGTCCTTTATAGTAGTTCCTGAAAACCCTTCCCCTGTGCTGTCCCCTCCTCTCTCCCCTCTGGCTATTGTTAGATTGTTCTTAATTTCAATGTCTCTGGTTATATTTTGTTTGCTTTTTTTCTTTTGTTGGTTATGTTCCAGTTAAAGGTGAGATCATATAGTATTTGTCCCTCACCTCCTGGCTTATTTCACTTAGCATAATGCTCTCCAGTTCCATCCATGCTGTTGCAAAGGGTAGGAGCTCCTTTCTTTCTGCTGCACAGAATTCCACTGTGTAAATGTACCATGGTTTTTGATCCACTCATTTGCTGATGGGCACCTAGGTTGCTTCCAGCACTTGTCTATTGTAAATTGTGCTTCTATGAACACTGGGGTGCATGGGTTCTTTTGGATTGGTGTTTAAGGGCCCTTAGGGTATAATCCCAGCAGTGGAACTGCTGGGTTAAAAGACAGTTCCATTTTTAGTTCTTTGAGGAATTCCATGCTGTTTTCCACAGAGGCTGCAGCAGTCTGTGTTCTCACCAACAGTGCACTAGGGTTCCCTTTTCTCCACATCCTCTCCAACACTTTTGTGGACAAAAAGGGGCCACACACTAAACCTGACAAGCTCAGGGAGGTCAGCATGGCAGGCTTACAAACTCAAGTAACCACATAGGATGGTCTGAGCATCAAAATTCCTAACTGAAAGTGAGTCACAGCAGGTAGTCATGCCTGTAGTTGTCTTGACAAAGGTCAATGTTTACCTTAACTGAACTTGTCCACCCTCTTTTTGCATCAAAGATAACAGTCCTTTGGAAGGTCAGAGTAATGCTCCTTTTCCAGACCCCTCAAGGGCACAACTTCCTGCAGGAGACCCCAGAACCCTTCACTGTTATCTTACTTCTCCCTCCCCCACACCATCTCGATGTGCTGTAAATGTTCATTATTAGCTGTCCTGTATCCACCAATGTGAAAGAAGTATGTCTGTATCTGTTTTACTCTTTATCCAAATCCCCAAATTCCTCCTGCTCTGCTTTTTCTCACCTCCCTAACCTTTCCACCCATGGATTTCATGTAACACCTTATGTCTCTTCCTTTGATTCTAATGTGTGAAATAAGCTGCAAAGCTGCTGTGCTCAGAGCATTTGAGGACATTCCACTCCCCAGCACTTGCCGTAAATTTGGCTAGGTAAACTCAGTGATCATTGTGTCCTTCCTTACTGAAGACTTTCAGTGTGGAAAAAAATGCCAGTCTCACTTAAGGATGTCCTTAATGAAGCGGTACAAATAAACCGCATTAAATCTCAACTCTCGAGTACCCGTCCTTTTAGTATTCCGTGTGAGGTAACAGGGAGTAGTATGCACGAAGCACTTCTAGACACTGGAGTGTGACGGCTGTCTCTAGGCAAACACTTGTGTGGTTGGTTGAGCTGTTGAGTGAACCAGCTGCCTTTTTTTTTAATCAAACATCATTTTTACTTGAGTGACTAACAAACTACAGTTATTCAGATTTGGGTATTCTCAGGCTGTATTCCCAAAAATGAATGACGGGAGCCTGTCATCTTTAGGCAAACAACTACTAATTGCCACCACCGTTCCGATGATGAAATCGGGGCTTTCAAGCACAAATCAGCGTTTTAGAAAACTTTTATCTGCCACAGTAAGCTTGACAGCTTCCAAGTTTCTCTGATGAGACTGGTGGTGATATTAATAGAGGTGTTTTTTTATTGTATAGTGAAATATGCCAACATATGGGAGTTATGTGTAACTCAGTGAACTAGTGTTCTCCAAACAACCAATGCATGATATTACAAATCACATACAGGCAAGAGATTCATTCTATGTGCAAGATAGATCAATGGATTTATTTAATGCAATGGAATAAAGTTCAAATTCAGATGACCATTAATATGGAGATGACTCAGATTCCATATTGTTATTACTCTTTTAACAATTTTTTTTTCTATTTTACTGATTATGCCATTGCAGTTGTCCCGATTTCCCCACCTTGGCTCCCCTGCACCCAGCACCCCTACTCTCTCAGGCAATCCCCACACCCTTGTTCATGTCCATGGGTCATATGTGTAAGTTCTTTGGCTACTTACTCCATTTCCTATGCTGTACTTTACATCTCCATCGCTATTCTGTAACTACCTATTTGTACTTCTTAATCCCCTCACTTCTCACCCATTCTCCCACATCCACCCTCCCATCTCATTACCTTTAACCTTTGGCATTTTAATTATGATGTGCCTTGGAGTGGGCCTCTTTGCGTCCATCTTGTTTGGGATTCTCTGTGCTTCCTAGACTTGCATGTCTATTTCCTTCACCAAATTAGAGAAGATTTCTTTCATTATTTTTTCAAATAGATTCACAATTTCTTGCTCTTTCTCCTCTCCTTCTGGCACCCCTATGAAGCAAATGTTGGATTGTTCAAGTTCTCCCACAGGCTGCTGACATTATCTTTGTTTTTTGGGGATTTTCTTTTCTTCTTGTTCTGACTGGTTGTTTTTGTTTTTGTGGGTTTTTTTTTTTTTTTTGCTTCCTTATGTTCCAAATCATTGATTTGATTCTCAGCTTCATCCGCTCTACTGTTGTTTCCCTGTAAATCATTCTTTATTTCAATTAGTGTATTCTTCATTTCTCACTGGATCTTTTTTATGCTGCTGAGGTCCTCACTAAGTTTCCTGAACATCCTTATAACCAGTGTTTTGAACTCTGCATCTGACAGATTCCTTATCTCCATTTCATTTAGCTCTTTTTCTGGAGTTTTGATCTGTTCTTTCATTTGAGACATGCTTCTTTTGTCTCCTCATTTTGGCAGCCTCCCTGAGTTTGCTTCTGTGTATTAGGTAGAGCTGATTAGACTCCATGTCTTGGTAGCATGGCCTAATGTAGCAGGTGTCCTTTAGGGTCCAGTGGCACAGCCTCCCCTATCGCCCACCCAAGCTGGGTACTCGAGGTGTACCCTTTGTGTGGGCTGAATGCACCCTCCTCTTGTAGTTGAGCCTTGGTTGCTGTTGGCAGGTCAATGAGAGGGATTTACCCAGGCCATCAGCTGCAAGGACTGGCTGGGACCACTGACCACCAACCTCCACCCTCCGTGGTAGATCAGCTGTGCAGGGGCAGGGCGGTGGTGCTCCCACATGGTCTGTAGCTGTCCACTGGGGCTTCCCAGGTGGTGCAGTCCAAGGTCAGCCCTCTGTGTTTTGCCCAGGGCTACCCTGCCTGAGCTATAAAGCAAGGAGAGAAGGCTGCTACTTGGGCTGGGCTTGGAGATTTCCAGGTGAAGCCAAGCTGTGAATCTAGGCTGCTAGTTCTAGGCCTGGGGCTCACTGAGGGCAGCTGCTGCTTATTTGAGAGGATTTAGGAAGTTGTAAAACATAAGCTAAAACCACTCATATGGAAAAGCCCATTAGTTAGGTGGGGTGGAGTGTCTGGGGATCTCCAAGGCAGATCAAACAAGTCTTGGCCAGGTTGATAGAATCTTAGATAAGGCACCAGTCTGGCGGCTATATGGGAGAGGGCCCAGAAAAGGGACAATGGCCTCCGCTCACTTTGATACCAGATACCTCAGCCTCCCCCTGCATGCCCCTAGTACCCTTGAGCCGCCAGCATTTCGCTGGAGCTCAAAGGGAGTGAGTTTGAGTAGGTGAGTCCATGTGTGAGTTCAAGATGGACTGCTTTGGGCTTCAGCAGTTTCTTCCACCAACTCAATCCGCATTGGTTTCTGCTGTCAGAAGTTGTGCGGACTTAGCTTCCCTGCACTGGAACCCTGGGCTGGGGGACCTGGTGTCAGGCTGGAACTCCTCTCTACCAACATGCCCCTCCTGAATTTTTACCACCACACATGGATGTGGGACCAGCCCATTCTGAGTCTTCCCCCTCCTACCAGTCTGGATGAATGTGTTTTCTTTAATTCTGTAGCTGTCAGACTTCCATTCAACTAGATTTCTGTGGGTCCTGAGCAATGGCAGTTCTATATTTCAGTTGTAATTTTGATGTGGTTGTGCAAAAAGGTGAGCCATGTCTGCCTAGGCCACCATCTTGACTGGCAGCCTCCATACTGTTATTTATTACTGTTTAGGAAGCCACCACTCACTGACTTTCTGGTGTAGAGTTAACAAAGAACATCTATACTTCTTTTTTTTCCAACTACATGTCTGTGGGACCTGGCGTTTTTTTCCTATATTAAATCAAACCAACGCAAACATAACAGACTAACCATATAGAGCAGATATTAGAATTCAGCTATTTTCTATTAAACCAGGCACTAAAGAGATTTGCAAAAATGTAACAATATTACTCTTCTCACAAGTTGTTGTTTTAAAAAAATAGATTTTTAATAAACATTCATGTTAACATATAATGTTTACTATTTTTTTAATGAATTATCATTTTAAAATTTTGTTTTAATTTTTCATCTTGGATTCTTGACCCCAAAAAGTTTAACAACTGCTACTCTATTAAAATGACACTATTCTACAACTATACTTTAAGGTCAATAATAAATTATCACCCACAGATAATTAGTGATCCCAGTTTGCTATATTTGACTGGTATATATTTAGTGACACTGACTTTAAATCTTCTCACTGCTTTCAATTATAACTACTCCAAACTGGCAAAGTCATGTCTGCTATTCTCAGGAGATCATTGAGTGGATTACTGGTAACTACAGCCAAGATAATAGGGTGGCAAAGCAACACTGCGGGGCCCTAGTCTGAAACTGGACTTCTTCACTCGCCTAGTCTTCTGGGACTGGGTCTACTCTTTACCCTCACAAGCTCTTTCTTTTCTTTCCAGAAAAATAACACTTTTATTAATAAACTGGCTGCCACATGTCTTTAATACTTCAATCCCTTACATTTTTTGTATATACACTCTTGAATTACCTTTCATATGACAATAATTTCGTATATGTTTGAACATTAAAATAATACATTTTCTTTGCTCTCTGTTCTCAAGTGTTCTTTAGCAGACACTAATATAGCTACTCTCACTTTCTATTGATTACTACTTGGATCATATACCTTCTTCATCCTTTTAACAGCTTTACTGAGATATAATTCACATAGCATACAAATCATCTATTTAACGTGTACAGTTCAATGATTATTTGTAGATTCACCGATCTGTGTACCTGTCACGACAGTCAATTTTACAACATTGTCACGATCTCAAAAAAACCCCATCCTCTTTATCACCTTGCTGCCCTCCACCCCTGCTCAGCCCTCAGCAACTGCTTTCTGTTGGGTTTCTCTAAGGCTTTCCCTGTTCTGGGTGTTTTCTGTGAATGGGATCACCTACTAAATTGTCTTTTATAACTGGATTCCACTCAGCATGTTTGAAAAGTTCGTTCACGTTGTAGCATTTGTTAGTACCTAATTCCTTTTTATTGCCAAGTAATACTCTGTTGTACGAATATGCCACATTTTGTTTATCCATATGACAGGTGATGCACATACAGGTTATTTCCACCTTTTGGCTACTATGAGTAATAATGCTATGAACATTTGCTTAAGAGTTTACGTATGAACAAACAGTTTCATTTCTCCTGGGTATGCATCTAGAAGTGGAACTGCTAGGTCATATGGTAACTTGGTATTCAACTACGTGAGGAGCTGCCATGCTGTTTTCCACACTGTGTGCACGTCACATTCCCAACAGTGTATGCAGGGCCCCGTTTCTCCACACCTTTGCCTAGACTCACTGACTTTTCCATCCTTATTCCTCGTGGTATCTCACGTGGTTTCGGTGTCCATTTTTCTAGTGACTAATGATGTCAAGCACCTTTACCTGTGCTCACTGACCATCTGTATCTCTTCCTTGGAGAAATGTCTATGCAAATCCTTTGCCATTTTCAAATGACATTATTAGCCTTTTTACTGTTAAGCTGTAACAGTTCTTTATATATTCTGGACACTACACCTTTATGAGATATATAAATTGGTAATATTTTCTTCCATCCTAGGGCTGTATTTTCATTTTCTTGGTAGTGTTCTTGGAGCCTAGCAGTTTTTAATTTTGGTGAAGTGCAATTTATCTATTTTTTCTCTTTGTTGCATGTGCTTTTGGTGCCATGTTTAAAAACCACTGCCAAATCCAAGGTCATTAAGTTTTAAACCTATGTTTCCTTCTAAGAGTGTTATAGTTTTATCTCTTATATTTAAGTCTTCAATTCATTTTGAATTAATTTCTGTATATGGTGTAAGATGAAGGTCCCATGAGCTCTCTTTATAACCTGTTAATTCTTTACATTGTTCTAGGTTAGTAACAATTTATCCCAATTAAGGACAAGGAAATGAAAAGAAGAAGTGAAAAAAGGCCCTAAGTTTCTAAAATGAGTCATGAACCAGAAAGAAATTAACTTTTAAATCCATGACTTTTAGGCTAATTCTTAATGACACTTCTTTCCTAAAGCATTAGGGCTGGGTGTGGGGGAGGGCAAATACTGGTAATTAACTCTTTAAGGGGTGAGAGTTTTTTATATATATATTTTATATATATAAAGTATATATATATTTTTATGGTCCACTTGACTTATGCTTTGGCTATTCTATTATTTTCAAATATTTAAGTAAATCCTTATTTTAAAAACATTTATAAGACAAAACAAGACAAGGAGGCGCTTTAGCCTTAGGAAATTGGTATCCAACTCAGTTTGATAAAGCAAGACAAAATTCCTTATAAATATTTTGAGTAACTGCCTTTAAAAGAACATTAAAAACTTGTGTTGTTTCATCCATAAAATAAGAATTATTTCTAGCTTTCCTGGGTTCCTAAAAGGGATGAGTACCGGTGAACAGAGCTTTTATAGTAGTGAGTGCAGAAAAAGTATGTTCAAAATAGCAGCAATGGAAGAGTGGTCTCATTTTTACACATAAAGGCCTCAACAACAATATCATCATCATCATCACACACACACCAACATACCACACACTAAAATGGGGCCAAACATAACACCATGAATAAGATCCAGCAATAAACATTTTGCAGAAGAGGCAAATGCTGTGCAAATCTGCATGCTAGAAATGAATATCCTGATCACAGTCAGCATGTGTTAGGTGGTTTAAGAAATTTCAAATGACAGGGTACTCACAGGAGACAGCTTCTGAATAAGGTCGTGGGCAACATGAACAAGATTCTTGTCTTCGTGGAGACATTTTTGAAATTTTTTGCTCTCCTCATCTTCTAGAAGGTCAAAATCAATGGCAGCATCCAGTAAGGCCTGAATTAAGCCCTTCCAGGACTTCAGGGCTGGAACCTGAGGTGCCACCGCAGCACTTATGCCTGTCCCAATCACCAGCACGAGCTCCTGAGGCTTCTTACTTTTTAAGCTTGGAAGCAGCTTCCTAAAAAAGTTAACAAAAGAGAGGATGGGGAACATCCAACAGATGTGGGGCACACAGAGAGACTGTCAAAACCCACAGCTTTCGGGGGTAACTTTCCTAGTTGCAAAGGTGGCCAGTGCCAGTTCCAGACACCTCTCCACAACAGATGATGCACAGAGACCAGAATGTGGTGCCGGTGCTTGCTGAGAAACAGTCATAAACCTGTTTCAGGAAGCCTACAAAGCCATCTTAAATCAATGTTCTCCTTCATAGAAAGGAGGTCTAAGAAAAATCTAAGAAAACCCACTAATTGCAGGAAACGTTCCAATTATATTACAGCTCAGCTGAGTTTTGCAAAGTTACATTTTAAACCAGTATTAAATTTCAAAGAACATGTTTGATGTACATTCCTAAGAGCATAGAACCTCACACAAATCAAACTGCAGTTGTTGAAAAACAAAACAGGAAATGAAAGGCGGATGATAAACAATTCAAGCCCGAATTTTGTGGATATTATTAAGATAAAACTGAGCATAACTAAAATCGTGCAGGAGATAGTAGTCAAACAAAGGAACAAGTTTGCCTTCTGTTTGTTCTAGGTGTTCTCAGGCCAAAGATAAGGAAAAAGTAGCCAAAAGAATTCTAAAAACACAGGAGGAGCCTCCAGAACCTAAATAAACAAAGAAAAAACCATTAGATGGATATGACATAAAGTGAAAGCCATCCCTTTCTCACCAGGGTAAGCTCAGACAAAGCTCTGTCCTGAGGTTTCCACGCGAGACAGGGTGGGCACAGGTTTTTGGGTTTTGTTCTCCAGCCCCCTTCATTCTGCAGGCTATAATGAAATCTGTTCGAAATGTACTGATTTACTTTCATTTTTGCTGAGGCATTTTTTTTCCCCAAGAAATTGTCTTTCTCAATTTTTTGTCCAAGTAATAAAATAGGAACAGATCAGCATTTTTGGAACAACACTTTAAGCTGTGGGAAAACAATACCTTCCCTATCCCTAACTCCTGCATTCAGTCGTTCAACATGCACGGAAAGTTTATAAGGTACCAGACACTGCAGTGGCACTAGTGATGCATTTGTGAACAAAATGGAGCCCCCAATCTCAAAAGTTTTGTCTACTGGGAAAGACAATACTAGATATTAGAAGCAAATGATGAAAAATAATTTTTAGTTCAAGGGAATCAAGACAGTGAAGCACACACAAATATACACTCAGGAAATTTCTAGAAGGATTCACAAGAAGTGTAAGCAGTGGTCACTCTGGGGACCGGGGAGAAAAAGGCTTACCTTTCACTTGGCTGTGCTGTGCTGTTTGAATTTCTACTGCATACACTACAGATTTGAGGTGTAGGTTTTCCTAATTTAGGAGTTTCAGTTAAAAAGATTTAACAGTTTTTTTGGTTTTGGTTCTTACTAAAACTGCTAAACAGAAGTAAATAATTTTTTTAGAAGACACCAATTCATAAAGAGTAGAACAGGCAATGATGACCGCAGATCACAGAGATCAACATTTTCAGAAGCTGTGAGGTCGGAGCAGATGCCCTCTGCGGAACCCCGGGACGCCCAGGTGTATCTGCAGGTGGAAGGGCTGGCAGGGCCCACACAGGCGAACTCGTGGCAAAGCTGTACCAAGCAGGTAGGATTCTGAGACTGGAGGCTGGCCTTCCAGAATGGCTGAATCAGAGGATTCTCAATGTGAGAACACCGTGGCAGGTAAAGGTCTGTGTATGAAATATAAGACTCTCCCCTGGCCCCTCCTCCCAGAAGAAACATTGGCAGTGGACCTTACACCTGTACCCCATCCCCCATTCAGTCTGAAGCAGGAGGATTCCTTTCCCCTTCCCTTCCCTTTCCAGGAGAAATGGCCAGCCAGAGAGAAGAGGCCCCAGGCTGTTGCCAGGTGGGGCCTGCCCATACTTGATACCTGAAGTCCGGCCCATGTGCGACCAAGCCCCTTAGGCACGCATACAATCTGGCTTTTTAAATATAAGCCGACATATAAGGGTCACCTTGTATTTGAGCAAAGCCCCCAACATGAGCATTTCACCAAAACAAAACTAGCGGATAGACTGGAACTTGGAGGAAACAAGAGACAATAAAGGAAAAGAGAAGAAAAATTAAAAAGAAAACAAAGACATCTTCACAGAGATTTAAAAAACCCAGCATCTATGAAGCATGAACACAATGCTATAAAAAGGTATGGGCAAACACCTGGTATCTAGATAATTTTATTCTCCACAACCCAAAAATTTCACAATGATGTATTGGGAAAGTTTGAGGTTACTGGGAATAAAAAAAATCATTCTTATAAACTTCTAATTAAAAAAAGTAAGAGGCCATATAATACAAATGACTAGGAATCAGAATAGAGTGGCTATTTTGGCAGAAACATTTAGGTGTTAGCAGAGAATGAGCAATAACCTCCTAACTCTAAGGAAAACAATTTCCTGCCTAACATTCTATATTCTGCCAAATTATCAAAGAAATGCAAGTGTATAGTAAAGACATTTTCAAACATCTTCAAATACTTGTCTCCCGTGCTGAGGAAGCTAAATGAAGTACGCACACAGAGACACGAGAGCCAGGAAACAAGACCGAACAAGGAGTGATGAATAAGGAATTCTCGGGGTGGTGGGAAAGGAAAACGGCAGAGCCAGCAACGGGGCGGGAGGAGAACAGCTGTTGGGAGCGGGCCCCGTGCAGAGGAAGAATTCACAGACGAATTATGAGTCATACACTGCGGAGGGGTCACTGAGTCTAGGAGACTGACTCTTTTGTCACAGAGTTTGAAGATAAATTGACAGGAACACAGAAAACAAAGTGAACCAAAAAATAAATTAAAAAAGACAGAGGCAATCTTTAATAACTTGGAGGCATAAATGGACAAGAATTGTACTCCTAACATATTATTAGGTTCATCTATGAATACTATTTATACAGCCATATAATATAAATATTAAAAACTGATTTAACCAGAAAATGTGATATGAAACATCCTGGGGGATAGTGGGGAGTGTGTATGGTGTGTGTGATGATGTGGGAGAAGATCTATGAAAGCAAGCCCAATTCTCATCTTCTGTAACCGGAAACAGATTATTAACAAAACTGAAACACTGGGATACAGCAGCACACACTGTATTTAAAACATGGATGTAAGAAATACAGATCAGAGAAACCTATGAAAAAGTCAAAAGTGACAGTCTCTGAGGGGAATGAGTGAGGCATTACAAGCCTTGAAGTACAATCATTTACAATCTACAATCATTTACATATCATTTCTACAATCATTCTACAATCATTTACAACCGTGATGAAAAATAAAAACTAGATCCAAAACAGAACTTTAATTTTACATAAAGGTCACTACTAAGCAGTGAAAACTACCGGGATGTACAGCAGGTTTGTTCTTTTCCGTGCACCACCATTACTGGGAACAAACTTCACTCCTCGGATTCCCTTCCCCGTTTACCTGGGCTTTTTGGTGGGGGGGTGCGCCATCACTGAAGAATCCAAAACTGTTGTCTGTATCAGAGGCCTGGCTCCCTGTAGAAGCCATCAAGTTTCTAAAATATATTAAACACCATGGACCACAATTAGATGTACCATTCAAAATAGCATACACATTAAACAGTTTAATAAGCCGTATACCGTAAAGGTTCTCTAAAGGTAAACCCTGCTTAACAGAAATTCATTGATTTATGAGCAACCCAAACTTAACAGAATTCATCTGAAAGAAAGTAATCTTGCAATGATGACTTGGTATTCCATACTGCCCTTCTTTTTCTGTTCCCAAAAGCTTGCCCACCTCTGAAAAACCCAAAGACCAGTGTCGGCTCATGTCAATTACTGGCCATCATTTTTGTGGAGTGTGAGAAATCCTTCATTTTCCCATGAAACAGGCTTGGGGAAGACTCAGAATAAAACCACAGATAAATATGCTAATAGCTCCCAATTATCCATTTCCTAACAGCTAAAAAAAAAAAAAAAAAAATCACTAGGTCAAGAACACATCAATCAATTCTCATTTGCCAATTGTAAGACATTCCTTGTTGCTGGACAATTGTGTCCGCACAGGTAGTGAGACATGTTTCTCCAGCTGGACACACTGTGATAAATTGCCTTGGCCAGTGTGTCTCAGTTGGTTGGAATGCTGTCCCTTGGAGTGAAAAGTGGCCAGGTAAATTTCTGGTCAGGGCACACGCCTGGGGGTTGAGTTCAACCCCCAGCTGCACATGTGAGAGAGGGTAGCCAGCTGCTATTCCTCACATCCACGTTTCTCTCTCTCTCAAAGCAATGAAAGAATATCCTCAGGGGAGGATTTAAAAAAAAGTTAAACACACTGTGCTAACTGGGAAAGGTATAATCAAGCAAAAATATATGACAAATGGCCAATTATGTCCAGGTGATGAGATAACTAGCCAAAGTACAAGAGTTACCATGCATTACAATGAGACCTATACAGAGAAGTTTTAATTGCTCAAAATTTAGTAAATCTGCTAAATCTAAGGACCGTTAATTCTGAAATGGTAGTATGCGTGTACACACACACAATAAGGAAGGCAATATGTCCTACCAGAGTTTTGGGTGTTTTATTACCCTTCCTTGCCAATATTCAGAAAGAACAAAACTGCCAGTAATTATTTTAAGTGTATTGTTTCATTAGAATGCTTTTTTCTGTATAAAGACATTTTAGGCCCTGGCTGGTGTAGCTCAGTGGACTGAGTGCAGGCCTGCAAACCAAAGGATCGCGGTTTGATTTCCAGTCAGGGCACATGCCTGGGTTGTGGGCCAGTTCCCAGCAGGGGATGCACGAGAGGCAACCATACATTGATATTTCTCTCCCTCTGTCCTACCCTTCCCCTCTAAAGATAAATAAATAAAAAATTTTTAAAAAGACATTTTTAAAAGTTTGCTGATTCATTTCTTCTGATAAACAGAAGGCTCAGTTCCTCATCCCATATTCCATCACATAATGGCATTCTTCTCTGAGATCTTAAATCATGAGAAAAAAGGAATCACAAAGTCACAGATGTGAGTTAAGAAGCAGACTGTCCTTCTAGCCAAATCTTTAATTCTGTTGGTAAGAAAGGTGAGGTTCAAGTTACTTAACACAGCAAATCTTGCCTTAACTTATTAATCATCTGAGATGCTTGTTAAAAGTGCATGTTCTTGATAATGGTCTTTCCATTTTAAAGACTATTTTCTTGGGCTCTAATCCCAAATTACTGAACCACAATCTCCAGAATTTTCAAGGGATTCTTGTGATGAGACAGGCAGGACACACCTAAGAGAAATCAATTCTCTACAATCCAACTCTTTTGCTACACGCAGGGCGCACAACTAGTTATCCTGCTCTTAGGCTGCCTCCCCTCCCTCCAAGTGGGAGGCTTCATTTACTGCAGTCCAGCCGCTTCCCAGTTTGCTAATGGCTACGGTCAGAAGTTAATCATCATTAAAATATTTCCGTGAAGCTTTAATTTATGTGAGGTTATTTCCTACTCTGAAGTCTTTGCTCTAGGCTGAGAAGTAGTGATAGCAGCGTGGTTACTTCTACCACACACAGGACAACATATCAGTTTGGGGAGATTTTTTACAAGTATGCAATGAAAAATGTGCTGATGCTTTCTCCTTAAGTGCCATTCTGAGCAAATTGAATCCATGTCCAAAATACCATGTATTGAGAAAGATGAAAACAAAGTACAGAGGGAAGGAATTTAATGTTTTGAAGTCAGACATCTTCAGGACTAAATGCTCAATTTAGCTCCTACACCAGTTTTATTTACAAGCTGTTATACAGTACTTACAAAGTACCATGCACTGTTTACAAATATTAACTCATGTAATCTCCATAACCTTATGAAGTGCTATTATTACCCTATTTTTTTTAATCCTCACCAGAGAATGTTTATTGATTCTAGAGAGACACAGGAAGGGAAAGAGAGAGACTGACAGAAACAATGATTTGAGAGAGAAACATCAATGGGTTGCTTCCTGTATACCTACCCACTGACCAAGGATTAGACCCGCAACCCAGGTATGTGCCCTAACCAAGAATCAAACCCACAACCTTCCAGTTGTATGGGGTGATGCTCCAACCGACTGAGCTACCCGGCCAGAGCTACTCTATTTTAGAGATGGGGCACAGAAAGGCTGGGTGTCATTCAAACCAAGGTGGTCTGCCTCCTAAGTCCATGCTTATTTTTTTAAAGTCCAGTTTTATCTATCTATCTATCTATCTATCTATCTATCTATCTATCTATCTATCTATCTACAGAGAAGGGAGAGAAAAAGAGAAGGAGAGAAACATCGATGTGAGAGAGAAACATCAATCGGCTTCCTCTCACACCACCCTACAACCCAGGCATGTGCCCTGACTGGGAATCGCTTTGCCCGACAACCCCCAAGCAACCAAGCCACACCAGTCAGGCCAAGTCCATGTTCTCAACCACACTATTATCGCTTAAGGCATTCTTCAAGTATTAGCATCTCAGCTTTTTCTTTTTAATTTGCAGTCCAAGATGATCAGAAAAGGAAGGTCCTACACGCTAGCAGATTTATTTGAAATAACTCTGTGTAATGCTTAATGCCTGCTCCATGACCAGCACGCTGCTGATACTCTCACAGTGGTCACCTGTGTTCCGAAGCTGGGACAACAACTTTTTCTGGTGACAAGCACTATTTGCTTCTACCTCTCACACCACTAATCTACTCAAACCCTAGATCGGCCCTTCCATTTTCTCCTGGAAAATATGCAGAGTCCTTTTTGCTGGATTCTATTTCTGACAGATGGTCAATTATCGGTCTCTATACCTAAATATATCGGTCTCTATACCTGAATACCAGGCTTTCCGATTTTTTTTTTTCTTTATGGAGTCAACTGTTCTGAAGGTCCACTCTACCGGCATAATTTAAAAACATTCAATATGCCTAACAGCCCCTGACAAGTTGTTATTAAAATGTTTGGGGTCCTTTTATTTAGGAACTGACTGAGAAATAATCCAATATGCCCACATTATAACTGACCATACAGTCCTTCTGTTTTCTAACAGGATACCACCATGTCTTCGGTCTAAATAAAGGATGTCTCATATGATACAATCTCACATGTACAGCCCAGTGGCATCTAAGCATAAACCACACCATATTCCCTACAGAGTACTGCTTCAGAAAAAAAAAATTTGTTTTAGCATTTACCCTGAACAATATGCAAATTACTTCTAAAGAGCTTCCAAGCTAACTGAATTCCTAACCTGCTTCACTACTTCACATATTAATTTCTTTATGTGATCACTATTTGAGTTTTCATTTTAGTGGCACATGCAATTAGCAGAGGTGGAAAAAGCTTTTCTGCCACAAGAAAACAAGGACAATTTTCTACAGCAATGTCTTCACTACTCTAATTACTGCTAAGCACCGAGAAATCCCTCAAGGCCAACAGAGTTCAGCAAAATAACAGTCAGATACTTGGTACATGTTGAGAAAGTAAGGGCAACTTTAGTAACAAGTTTTTAAAGACCTAAGTCTTTGTGGAAGACAGGACACTTCCTTTGAAACCTGCCAGCTTGGCAGGAACTAGAATGTTTGTATTTGGGGGGTGGAAAGGGGGAAAACAAGGCAAGTGTTCTAGGAAAAACCCATTAAGAAACACGAAAAAAGGACAAGAGAAAAGGGACTGGCAAATGAGTGAAATGCCGTTTGCACAAACGGGAGGACTTGCAGATTGGACATATCAAAGAAGGCCAGCAGCTCCTGCTTTTCTGCTACCTCGGTGCCAGCCAGGAGGGTGAAACCTGATGGCTCATCCATCTCAGAGGCAGAATGAAGCTGCGCAGCCTGAGTTCTCCCAGCAGCTCTCTTCCTCTCATACCCCTCCCTCTGCTGCCAATGTGTAGTCTTCAGCTCAAACAAGTGAATGACTGGCCACAAGGAGCTCAGAATAATTCACGTTGGTCTAGGGGTAGATGAAAGAAACTGACAGGAGAAAAAAGTTCTAACATGGCATTTTTGCCTGGAAGTAAAAGGCAACAATGACTAGCTTAAGGAGGCAGTGCATTTCTTGCTCTAAAAGGCCTCCCTGCCATGTCCATTAAAAAAAAAACAAACAAACAAAAAACAGCGACAAGAATGAAGACTGGCTTATTTCTCTAACCTAAACATAGAAAGGGGTTAGCTTCATTTTCTAAGGGAAAAAGACAGCCATCCTCTGACTTTGAAGAAATCAAGTCCCTCTAATTGTGGCTTTTGGACTAATTCCAACACATCTGGTTTTTAGCAACTACGGTTGTAGGGAGGAAAGAGAAACCCAGTGGAAGGTCCTGCAAAAGAGCACCCAACAAGCGCGCTGACAGCTAACAAATAAACTATTTTACTGAGGTTGTTGATAAATTCAGTTCTATACTGTAGATTGCAGCCTTTCCCAGCAGCGTATAAGACAAATTTTCCATTTCTTATTCCAGGCTCAAGGGCTCACATGTTGCTTATAGTCATTATTTTTAATTATAAAACCAAAGTAAACGTATCACGTGTAAGGAAACAAAACAGCTTCAAGGAGGAATAATGGAAGACCCAAATTAAAATCTGACTTGAATTAGAAGTTGGTGATAGAAGTCGATGATTTCACAGAGCAAAGGACAAGAACTTCCTTGTCACTGCTTTCCCTCCTGCGGAGCTGCTGAGAAGGTATGTCCTGCAAACAATGACACAGGGTGCTAACAAAAATACTAGGAAAAAAAGATAAATTTTCCATGCATCTAGTAGTATGATCACACAGTTTCATCACAAATGACATAAGCTACTCATTAAAAATGAGATTAAATAAATCTGAGGCCAAGACTTTATGTTCTAGTGAGTCCTTAAAAACTAAACTCCTCCTATTAACACAGCGTGAGTTACGTACAGCAATACCTGCAACTGCTTGTTCTTCATGCTAACAGAACGCACACAGCGCTCTGTGTACGAGTGCCGTCCTGACAGTAATACAAATGTCCAGTAAGAACACCACAACTCATTTCCACCCCTTCTCACCTTCTTGGAGATTTTTGACTTAAACAGTACTGTTTGATGATTAGGAAAAAAAGGTGTATTTCAACAAAAAGCGTGACAAATGTGAGGATTAAAAACCCCAAGTACAGAGGAATAACGGTGCTAGGTGTCAGCATCTCCAAGGTACCAGGGGCAGCACCTCCAAGGTCTGTGTGTTGTGGCTGTGAAATCCGCACCACCCCCTACCCCCCAACAGCAAAGCTGAGGCCAGAATGTAAGGTAGAAAGTAAATCTGTCTTACAATTATTCTTAGAGTTAGCTAAAAAAAAAATTAATAAAATGTTCTTCAACATCAAGATAAAATCACTCAAGTCCAACTTATTCATTACTTTCTAGTTCAAGTACACAGTATCTTGGACATAACATTCAAAATAAGTGAACAGACACCCATCTTAGGTTCTTAATTATGTTTTCAAACTCAGTTATCAGAATACCTAATAAAGAGGGATTTAAAACTAAGCTTGCTTTTATTTAATGCATTCAAATTCCTTTTACTTTTGTCACTCAGCAGCTGCTAAATGTCCACTGAATGGAATGCTAGGCTCTTGACCTTCCCACGGAGAAGAGCAACAGAACTGGACCTGCTTTTAAAGAAAAAGGGGTAGACTACGCAACTTCAAGGAGATTCACGTGCAGACCAACCTAGAGAAAGAAAAGATCTGGCAAAGTTTTCAAGGGCCCTTCTAACGCGTGGTTACATGAAAACGATACCACCTTCTCTTTTTACTGTGAGAACAAAGTCAAAGACCTAAGGCCTTCCAGCATTTTGAGTGATCTTACCTCAGCTTCAACTTCACAGGAAAATACGTGAGAAGCAACGAACAGCAATTCAGACGGGACTCCAATATGAAATAACCATGGCAAATTCAGAAAGAAACTGAGAAGAAGAGCGTAAAAAACATAAAAGTATGCTCTACAAAAAATAAACTTCAGAAACACCATGGGGAGAACCAGTCGTGGGCACATATGGCTGGAACAGCATCAGTGGCCTTAGTGCGCAAACGGAGCCTGCTTCTTTATAGAGAGAGCTGTGCATCCGAAACAAAGACACTGAAGATATACACCACCATCGCACACCTGATGTGCACGTGACCTTGGGAATGGTCTCTATCAGTCACTGATTAGGACTTTAGGAAAGCCGCAGGGCTGATTTAGCCTGGAAAGTTAAGAAGCACATGCAAATTTTCACTGAGTCTCGGAACAGAAAATGCAAACCACCAAATAAAAACATTAAAAGGAGTTAGAGCCACTGAGCATACAAGAAATAAGGGAGGCAAGAAAACCTGCTCCTAAAGAGCCATTCCCCCTAAGCACAGTCTCCACCCTGTCACTGCTCCCCTTAAAACACAAGTGCATCTGACACTGTGGCCATCCTCCACCACGGAACAAAACCTTTCAGCTTTTAACTGGGAGATTTATAAATCAGAATGGCAAAACTTTCAGTTTTTACTAAATGCTAGGTCTTCTAAGCATGTGATCCAGTATCAGTTTTTTTATTTACAGGAAAAAAAAAAGGGTTTTGATTTCTGTTTAGCTGCCTTATGGCATGGATTTAAGAAACTTGTTACCTGAAATTACCTAACTCAAGTTAGACAGGAATCTGAATGTTTACAGATTACCACCTGCAGAACATTGATGGGATGGAAATTCTTCACCTAACTGTTCATTTGTTTTGGCCAATGAACTTCTTAAAACTGACTGAGGAGAAACCCATTCCTAGAAAGCTGAGCAACCCCATCCCCTCCACCGAACACCCTGGCCTCCTCACTACTCCTCAAACAGGCCTGGTCCTCTCTGGCCTTGTGGCCTTTCTTTGTACTGGCTGTTCCTCCTACCTGGCACGGTCTTCCCCCAGGTCTCTGCACAAGGCTCACTGCCTTTGCTCAAATCATACCTTATCATTGGTGCTACCCTGACCACCCTATTTAAAACTGCAACCTCCTCAACACTGCATTAGTTGTTCTATGTTTAATTTCGTATCATGTAGCACCTCTAACATACTACATCAGTAGTATAGTAAGGATACTAACTACATTTATTATTTGTCGCCTACCTCCTCCAACTGGAACACAAACTCCTGCAAGGTGGGGCTCTTTGTTTAGTTCACAATGTATCCCAAGACCCTAGAACAGTGCTTGGCACATAGCAGGTATTCAAGTATTCACTGAATGAACTAACTCAAATGCAAGATGTTGCTCATGATTACAATTAGAAGAAAGAAATTTACTATGCAACAGAGAAAGCATTTCTTATTAAAAGAAAACACCCCACTATTGCTTTTAATGTAGTAAGAACCATAAAAGGCCATTTGGAAAAAATGGGAAAAAACAAATTCCTGTGAAAATTGTGTGTACAGTAAATCAGTATTTAGATGATTATTTTTCCAGATATGCCTACCAGTGAGTAAAGGTAATCTGACTCCAATGGGCAAAACGATTTTAGCTTTAGCTTATCCTTTGACACTAACTGAATATTTTTATATAGAAATTATTTTACTTTTATTAAGTTTCTGATATCTAAGATATAAACTGATTTTTTTCCCACCCAAGTATATGTTTGTTGATTTTAGAGAGAGGAAGGAAGGAAGGGAGAGGGTGGTGAGGGACAGAGAGAGAGAGAAAGAGTTGCCTCCAGCACATGCCCAGAATAGGGATCGAACCCTCAACCTAGGGATGTGCCCTGACTGGGAATCGAATCCACAACCTTTTGGTGCATGGGACAATGCTCTGACCGAGTCACTAGGCCAGGGCTAACTGATTTTTAAAGGTAGATTCTTAAGGCAAGAACTCTGTCTGGCAAATGACTCAAGGGCCTCAGTATTTAGGACTAAGAAATCAACTTCTCAGATTTTATATATTAAATCTAAAGTATTTTATAACTAGAAGCTTTGTAGCAGCGAAAGGGATTTCAAAACACAACTGGATTAAATCATGGTTAAAATCATTCAATGGTCTCTCATGGTGTTCAGTAAAACTCCCCATCACAAATAAGGGACCAGGCATGACCCGGCATGTGCGGCCCACTTGACAGCATCCCCTGCAGCCCTCTCTCGCACTCCCCAGGTGTCAGAGCCACACGGGACACATTGCAACCGTCCCTGGCTTACACACAGAACTTAGCTGAAGAGTGACATATTCTACAGGTGCCTCCACCCCCACCTCTTCCCTGAAGTCTCAGCTTTATGCAGTGTGTTCATCCACCCCTTCACCCCAAGGGCTGCATTTACACCACAGCTCCTTATCTGCGTCTCTTAATCCTTGCGATTACCAGTGTCTCCCACAGGAACGCCTCCTTTAGGCAAGTATAGTGTCTGTCTTACTTGTATCATCACGTCCACAGCCCCGAGCAGTTTACCCAGTGAGGGAATGTTCAAATATTTGCTGACTGCACACGTGTGTACCTACAATGACTTAAAGACTAGCAGACCAATGGATACTTTCAATTTCATGAGCTGTAAAAAATAGGATGAGGACTTATGGTCAGGATGGTGGAGGAGGTAAACACTGTGCTTGCCTCTTCCTACGACCACAACTAAATTATAAAACAGCCGTCATTGAAAACCGCCTGAAGACTAGCTGAACAGGATCCCTAAAACTAAGAATATATACAAGAAGCCACATTAAGACTGGCAGGAGGGGCAGGGATATGAAACAGGCAGGTCCCACACCCAAGTGTGTAGTTAAGAATCAGGAGGTGTATCTGGCCAGGGAGATCCCAGTGTGAGGGGTCCTAGACCCACACACTGGGCTTCCCACACCAGGAAACCAGTGCTGGGAAGGAGTCCCCATAATCCCTGGCTGTGGAAACCAGAGAGGATTGCATTTGAGAGAGACAGGGCTGCTAGAGACAGGGGCATTGCTCTCGAGAGGCTCCTGTAGGACTCACTCGCTCTGGGCTCCAGGGAAGGAGTAGCAGCTCAAAAAGTGCCGGAACATACAGGGAGGAACTGACAAGTTTCAGGGGCAAGGCCAGAGGGGAGGGGTTCAGGGCAGCTCTCTCCAGGGATGGAAATGCTGACAGACACCACTGTTCCTTTGTTGCGTGCCCCTCTCTCCTAGATGGCAGGCACCACATCTGAGTCTCCATTGACCTAACACCTGTGTGCCCTGCCCTGGTGATTGTGAGAACCCACCCCGCACAACCTGTGCACCCGGTCCAAACCTCCTCCAAGTGGCTTCTCCACACAAGCATCCTGCCTTGGCTCATTCTACGGGCTTTCCAAAAATCTCTCAGAGGCCCACAAACCACAAACGAACAGCAGTTGACCTCAGCATGCCCTGTACCTCTTGCTAAGTGACCCTAAGCCCTGACCTACGGTTAAGACAAGGGTCTCAAGGTCCCAGCATTTGTTACTAAATGCTACTCTCTCTAAATGGTACCCAACTATAAGCTGGGTATAACCAACAGCAAAGAAAAAACTACTCAAATACTGTGTATGAACAAAGGCTAGGCCTCTCTTCAAGGAGACATAGCTTTGGGTGTGAATCCCACCTCCTTTACTTGCTGCAAGTAAATAACATCACCCAAGGACAACACCCTGTTCTTGAACAGAGCACCAGCGAACCTGAGCTCAGTGGCAGAAACAGCAACAGATCTCTACTCCACCCGACGGTCACAATCCTGGCGTAAGCGGTGGCCAGTCTTGGTTTGGAATGCAGGTTCAACTAAGCAGTTACAACTGTGGTACAAGCGGCAGCCGGCCAGCCTCAGGCCATGTCGTGGTGCCCACCAAATGGCCCCAAGCCTGTAGCTAGTGGCAGCTGGCCTCATTTCACAGCATGGCCCCTCCCAAGCATCTCCAAACTCAGAGCATGCAGCAACCAACTGCAAATCACTTTCTAGACCTTACTAGGCAGCCCGAAGAGAGACATGAGCAGTGGCTGACCTTGGCCTGCACCAGAGCCTCTCCCAAGAGGCCCGAGACCCAACACACCTGGCGGCCAGCTTCAGACGACACCAGAGTACCACCCAACCAGCTCCACAAATGACACACCCGAAGGGCAGAGTGGCCCCAGAGCCCCACTAAAGTGACTCCCACTCCCTAGGGTCAGCCCCCACTCAACAGCTCGTCCACCCTGGACATGGCCAGCCCAGACAGCCAGTTAGCCGGAGGGTCAACCCCACCCTCTGAGTTGACAACAGCAACTAAGGACCAACTGCAACAGGAGGGCACACATACACCACCTAAGAAACACCTGGGAGCCTTCGGCCAGTTGAACAGAGAATCAATGCACAGGCCACAGACAGGAGACCAACAAGGAAACGGCAGCCGTTAAGAGACACATTAGGCCAGATGGACTTAACTGACATTTTCAGAGCATCTCATCCTAAGGCAGAATAATATGCATTCTTTTCAAGTGCTCATGGAACATTTTCCAGAACAGACCACAGAGCAGGCCACAAACCAAGCCTCAATAAATGTAAGAAGCCTGTAATCATATAAAGCATCTTCTCCGACCACAATGGCATGAAGTAGAAATCAATTACAAGAATGAAAAACACAGAAACGCGTGGAGGCTAAACAAACAAAACAGAAACAAACTGACAGACACAGAGAATAAACTGATGGCTACCAGGTGAGAATGGGGTCTGTGGGGATGGGTGAAAAAGATGAGGGATAAGATGCACAAATGGCCAGTTACCAAATAATCATGGATTGCAAAGTGCAGCACAGAGAATACAGGCAACAATGCTGTGATAACCGTGTATGGTGTCACATGGGTGCTAGACCCATCAGGGTGACCACTTTGTAAGCAATATAAAGGTCTAATCATTACGTTGTACACCTGAAACTAAAATAAAATTGCAGGTTAACTGTAATGGAAAATTTTTAAGGGAAGATAAAAGAAACAGGATGAATGGGTAAAGTTGTAGTATTGTTTCTCTTAAGTCGAACAAACACATGCTGTGACTTACACCCACCACTCACCTATTTAAGCTGCTTATCTCTACGCACAAAAATTCCCATCTGCTTTGGAGCAGTCTTCTTAATCTTTTCATTTTCTCCTTCTCAACTACATGACAAGAAATCAAAATTACCAAGTACTTTGCAGAAAGTCCACAGAGTTGTTTATAAAACAGAGCTACATGCATTTTACCAAACTCGGTCCACTTCCGTAGTCTTCCTGTGGCCTGGCCATGATTATATTCTATGTATGCTTGCAGAGTAGAACGACTAGAATTGTGTTAGTCACAGGTTGTGGAGTTTTCATGTTCAAATATCTGTTAAATGTCAGTCGCTGTTTCCATTACTGTACAAATGTTCTTTCTCCTCTGCAGTAGACACTATTATCATCACATCACTGATATCACCGATACTGGAATCGAAGCTCAGAGATGTTACACACCTTGCTAAAGGACACACAGCTATTACACAGTAGACACAGGATGCTAACTCAAGTCTGTGTTGTGAAGACACAATGCAATACTTTCTCATCAAGGACGACAAAAACCATAAAACCATACCTTTGAGGGACATACCCTTAAAAACAGTCTCTACCTTTTACGGGAAATAGAACTTTCACCAAATATTTACTATATAAGTACTAAGTTTAATACGAAAGTCTGGAGTACAGATATTAACAAGTGAGGGTGAGGAAGACCAAGGAAAGCTTTATGGGAGACAGATACTTTACAGCGAATTTCAGTGGAATCGTTAGCACTCAGCTCCCTTTAGCTATTGGAAGCATCTGACGTTCCATTTCTCGTCTCCTCTGGGTACTGTATTTTCCTGGTTTCCCTCTGGTCCCTCTAATGGAAGTCCTTCTTCCTCTGCCCATCCCTCAAACACTGAGTCCAGAGTCTACTTGAGGCTCTCCAGTCTCTTCACTCCAATTCCTTCCCCTCCCCACCTCATCTACCAAGCAATTAGAATACCAACTAAATGCTAATGACCCCCAAATCTGCATCTTCAGCTCAGATCACTCCTGTGTTTCTGACACAGGAGATTCCTACTCAAAAGTCCATCATACAGCGCTTCACATGCAAAAGTCCTTTAAGACAGTACGAGACTTCAAACTTAAAGGTAAACACCAGCTCAATGACCCATTCCTCATCATGTGCTGTAGTCTCTGAAGGGCAGAAACAATCTCCGGGCAAGAGAATTACAGGTGGTTACTTCCCTCTTTCTGTTTCAAGTGCCAACACAAGTATTTACTGACTCTGAAAAACTGTCAGGTCCTTCAGCAGTATACTTGGGAGCACATTCCTTGCATCAATTCCAACAAGCCCTTGAAGAACAAGGGAATGATGGACCAAAGGTGGTTTAGGAAAGTCGTGAAGACTGAACCCTTTCACAAGCTTGATATTCTTTTCAGAATATTTTTTAAAACAAAAACTAACCGAAAAATATTCTCTTTGATCTGCAAATGAACTGAGAGATGAAAGCATTGTTTAGACCTGAATGAAAACCTGAAAGCTCAAAAAAAAAAAAAAAAAAAAAGGTATCACCTGTCACAGAGGTCACCATAACCACCAGAAAAATGAGACTGACTTAGAAGAAACTGCTTTAAAAGCACTGCTTGGCTGCAGGTAGCATCAGTCTTAAAAAGCAGCCAGTAAAAATAATTGATGGAAAAAAAATAGATGAGAGAAAAACAGGTTAAAGAGACCTAGTAACTTACTTTCTCAAAGAATGAAGGAGGTCAGTGCAAGACCAAGGGAGAAATCACAAGAGCAGCCATGGGCAGGGCACCTGGGCCTAGCCTCCCCACTGGAAATGAAACAGGCGGAGGTAGGTAGTGCAGGAAATGCAAACGGTACAGCAAAGGAGAAAGAGCACCTGACAGCAGCCCTGCAACCCCACCCGGAGAGGGCCACCCACGTGGAGAGCAGCAATCTGAAAGCAGTGCAAGTACCCCGTCTCACGTTCGCACCCCCTGAGAACAGCTGCACTCTTGAGAGCGTGCCCCTGCTTTTACACCATCAATTTTCTTATACGTAGTCCCTCTTCCTGTTTTTTTAAAAAACACTTTTCTTTCCTCATTTATCTTAGTGTCTCAGTAATATTAACTTTTAAAAATACTCACAGAGCATGTTTCTACAGCAGAAAAGGGAAAGCAGTGGTACAATTCTGGTGACTGAGGGGAGTGAGGAAAATGGAGTGAGAAGGAACTGGAGGGAGTGGGGAGAGGGCCAGACCCTCCCCAGCCCCCACGGAACGTGACTTAGTGGGGTCTGTGCCACCGTGAGGAAGCACTGACCTCCCACCGCACACAGGCCCTGCCATTATTTCAGCAGAAAACTGAAGAACTGTCATTGTAATGGGCTTTCTTGGAAGCTAGCACACCCACATAATAGATATTATGAAGAGATCAAAGAAAAAGAAAATATGGGTAGAAAAACCAGACAAATAATAGAAGAAAATTTCCCAGAACTGAGGGACACAAACTTCTGGAATGACAGGTCCTACTGAGTCAAACATCCTAATACCCCACAGCACCAGAGGTAGAAACTCCCTGTGAATCTAGAGCAATCGCAGAAATAGAAACAAACAATGCCTTCAGAATTCTGAGGGAAAATTATTTTCACCCTAGAATTCCACAACATTTCCAACTGTCAAGCAAGTCCATGGGCAAAGTCAAGTCATTCAAGTACTTCTTAGTACGTAAAGACGTACACCAAGAAATGGGACGACACAGTGCCAGCCCAGGAGGGGTGTGGAGGCAAGCTGCTGTATTGCATTTGGGGCACAGTTCTTGATAGAAAAGAGTGAAGAGAGGAGGAAGATGCTGGGCTCCCAGAAAAAAGTGGAAGTGAAGCAAATGAGGTCACAGAAAATGTTACTGGTAAGAATGTGACAAATATTTTGAAGCATTTGGGAAAAAAATTTGCAGTAGGTATGTGGGGAAAAAAACCAAAAAACAAAAATCAGGCAAAGGTCAACCTAAACACAAGGAAAAATATCTGGCAGAGGTATAAACACATCAAAACAGCCTCTTTTAACCTAAAATTACAATAGAGCCGTGCGAGGGGTGGAAGATGTGGAAAGGGAGAGAAACAGTGGGAAGAATGAAGTCCTGATCTATCTACCACAGCAGGAATCAAGGGGTCAGACACTGGGGGGCGGAGAACAAAGAATGCCACTAACACAGCAAATGAGTCAGAAATCAGAAGGTAACACCTGCAGAAAGAGGGAAAAAACTGACTTGCTTGCCTCTTGAGACTATGAAGCGAGAAGGACAGAGGAAATGGTTCCTGGTTTTTTTCCCCACTGTAAGTCATTTAATACTATCTGACTTTAAAACACACATGAATTACTCTGATAAAACAACAACAACAACAACAACAACAACAACAAAGTAAGCCATGAACGGTGTGGCTCAGTTGGTTGAGCTTCTTTCTGCAAAGTGTAGGGTCACTGGTTTGATTCCCCATCACGGAGCATGCCTGGGCTGTGGGTTGGGTCCGCAAGTTGGGGTACATGTGGAATGGATGTTCCTCACATCAATGTTTCTCTCCCTCTCCTTCTCCCTCCCTTCCCCCCTCTCTGAAAATAAATAAATGGCCCTGGCTGGTGTGGCTCAGTCGATTGAGTGCTGGCCTGCGAACCAAAGGGTGGCTAGTTTGATTCCCTGTTGGGGCACATCCCTGGGTTGCCGGCCAGGTCCCTGGTAGGGGGGTGCACGAGAAGCAACCACACACTGACGTTCCTCTCCCTCTCCCCTTCCCTTGCCATCTCTCTAAAACTAAATAAATAAAATCTTTTTTTAAAGACAATGAAGTCTTTCAAAAAAGAAGGGAAAAACAGCAACATTTAAAATTTGCCATTTTTCTCTATATTTTTAAGTAACCTTATCTTTTGTATGATATATTCATAAACAAAAGGACTTTCAGCCCAGGCCCCCAGAGTGCTTGCTGGACAGGAAAGGGCCAGGCAAACTGGTTCCTGGGCCCTAACTCAGAATTCACTGAGTCACCACAACCAGAGGAATGATCTGAGGATTCAAAGGCATCTCTGGTGATTCTTATCACCAAGCAAGTTGGGAAAATGTTGACTGGTAGGTTAACCCCAGATATGCACTATTGTGCCTAAGAATAAAAACACTGGTTGTTTTTCTGGAGAAGGAACTTTTAGGTTTTGTTGTTTAAACAACCTAAGAAAAATCTGAAGAATTAAAAATCTTTGCTTGGTATCACAGGAGAGTCATACCCAGTACTGGGAACAGTAAACCCAGCGTGGATCTGGTTTTCCAAATCAGTTAATAGCAGCTCAGGTCTCCTTGTAACAGCTCCTGGAAGTTATTGTCATTAAATTCACATATCATTAAAGCCAATGCAGCATGCTCCAATCATTCACAATTAAAACATCGCAATCCATAACTATAACGTGTTTAAAATTTCAAGTCATCAAAGAATAGGTTTATTCAACTAAAGCAACTAGATGTTGCAAATGTCTTAAATTTCTCTAGGGATCCTGATACCCTCTGGCTTTTAACCACCGCATGGTGAAAATCCCTCAATTTTCCATTGCTCATGTTCTGGAAACACGAATTCCACATTCACCCTTCTGGTGTGTGTGCCTTTTCCCGTAAGATGCCTTGGTCATCTTCATTAATATAAATGCCATAAACAAATAGCTCTTTGTAGTCCTGAAAATGCTCTAATGTAATAATGATCTTGTTTTATGCTCATGAAATGCTACTAACAATTTGAGTGTCTGCTCCATGCTAGGCACCACATATACTTCTGTCGCGGCTCATCACAGCATTCTTAATTAGATACATGTTATTAATCCTACTGCTCCTATGAGGACAGCCCCAGCTCGCAGGCCAGCTTCCTTCCGTGGGCTGCCCGCAGGTCTCCTCCAGGAAGTGACAGTCGTTTCCACATGTGCCATGATATGAAAAAAGCTTGGGAAGTACTGGTTTAAACTATACCTGCTTTGATTTTATTACTCGAAAGCTGAATAAAAGTATAATGAGGAGCATTAGTACAATAGAATAGCCTTAAAATACTGATATGGGGAAAAGAACAGCCATGTTACAGGTCTATACCATTGATTTCTAATAGTTAAAAAAAATTTTTTTATTGATTAATCCGAGTGAGAGATGGGTATCAATTTGTTGTTCCAATTATTTATGCATTCATTGGCTGATTCTTGGATGCGCCCTGACCAGGGATCAAACACATAACCTTCATGTATCAGGACAATGCTCTACCTGGCCAGGGCTCTAATATTTTTGTTTTTTCTACCTGCACTCCCTCTGTCATGCCCTACACAGGAAATCTTAAGGTATATTCCGATACCACTCAATAAAGTAACCTCTAAATATAAATGTTAGCTCACCTGGCATTAAGTTTAAAGTTTGGGGTAAAGAGCAGAATCCTGGTTCCCTGTGCCAGTGCTAATGTATTTAAGGTATGTCTGAAATACATTCCACTTGTTTGGAAGGAGAAGTACTTAAGTGTCAGTGAAAAGCTTTATAAAATGAAGCTTAGAGTTGGAAGGATCTTTTTTTACAAGACAAAAAAAATCAAAGCCCAAATTATTCAAGTTCACAAGCAGCTGAACTGGGACTAGTCCCCAGATCTCCCGGCTCCCAACAACTGCACCTTCTAGGTCAGGCAAGCTCCAGCTAATTGCTTCTTTGGCTCTCTCTAAAACCATAAAACAGTGTCTAAGTACTTCCTGCTCTTCAGGGAGACTGAATCGCTGGTTAATCTACAACTTGTAAATTATTGTTCAAGAAGCCACAATTTAATCTTATGCCATTAGTTAAACTTAAATTTGTGATATTAAAATACAAGTTCCTTTGTTAGCCAGTCCTTGTTCATATCTGTGAAATTAAAATGTAGCTTTGTTTCTGTTTAGATCAGGAAATACCCTTAAAAATGAGTAAGTTCCTTATGTTACTTTGCAGGCACTTGATACATTATGATACACCAAAACTTTATGGATAGTGGTTGCCAGAGAGGAAGAGGGTAAAGGAGGGCAAACACGCAGTGATGGAAGGAGGCTAGACCTTGGGTGATGAGCACACAACGGAGGACACAGATGCATTAAAAAACTGTACACCTGAAATTTATGTTATCAAACATTGTTACCCCAATAAACAAAATTTTAAAAAATGTAGGTATGCCATGTTTGAACTCTATAAAAATGAAGAGACCGCAAACAGAATTTTCTTCCTTGTACTGAGCCAACAACCCAGATGAGGAATCCTCAACCGAAGAAAGAATGTGAGATTGGTGCAGAAGTGGGAAAAACAAACTGCCCAAGATAGGATCACCTGAGTGAGGAAGGAAGCAACAGAGCATTAAAAAAGCAAAAGCAGACACTGAATTGCATAAATTCTTGTACACTTAGAGAGCAGCCCAAGTGCCTGGACTCATAGGGGAAATGTTAAAGAAGTTGCAACTTCTGTACCCATATTGGCTAAAACTGTACTGTGATGCCAAGGAAACAAAGACTTTGAATTCTTCAAATTCTTACAATGTTGCAACAGGAAAAACCTAAAAGATCCTTTTCCATAAAAAAGTGACCAGTGTTTTTATTTTTCAGCTCTATAGTGTGTTCTTGGGTTAAACTGAAACCCAAGAACACAAGCTCCATGTCCCTAGTAATGACATCGGAGTTGGTTCTTCATTTTGTTTCCTGCCACAGAAGGCCAATTCTGCAAGAACACCTATCATTTCTTTAATGCCATTAAAGAAAATGTGGGGGGCTAGGAAAACCCCCACAAAACCATTAAAGTACTATACCCAAAACAGTAATTAGAATTAATGCAGCAATGTGAATTAAAATCCTGAAATCCAAATTTCAGAGTCCTTGGAAAAGAGGATTCATGTACCCAAGTAATGCACAATGTGAGACTTCTCAGTGAAATTAAAACCTGGGTCGGGGGCATACAAGTAAAACGCAGTCATTCTTGTAGGGTAGCACTTTTCAACTTTCACAGATCTATGTCTTGCCTGTGAATTTGTGGGTGGGGGGTGTGGCCAGAAGGAAAGAAAGAAGTTTCCCAAACTCACTCATAATTCTTTGCAATTCTACCCCAATCACCATTCTTACTACAGAAACACAACGCACACCATCTTTCCCTCTTTACAAATAGTTACTCCCACCTCCATTCTTCAGGTCAAAAAAATGACAGAACTAAGACAAATCAGAATGTTCAGACATACCTAACACATGTCTACTATGCACTTCCTCCAATGAACATTTGTAAGGTTCCAGTGCCAGACATGGGAATAAACAAATGAATGGGTCCTTAAGTGACCTACAGTTCAACAGCAGCAGCCTATGGTGTCTCTTGACTTGTGCAACTTGAAATCAATTCTAACTCAAAGGATAGGTCAGTGTAGGGAGAAAAGACCCTGGAATGAAGCATAATGGTCTCCTATCGTGTGCCTGGATTGCAGAAATCCTAGCGGGTTTCCCTGCTATCAAAGCTCTTTGCTTTTCAATCTGTCCTGCATTCATCTGCCAGATTCATTTCTAGAATTCCCCTTGCAAGGAGTCTCTCTCCTGCTCAAGAAGCTCCAAAGACTGCTCACTACTTACCACATCTAGTGCAGTCTTTCTTCAACTTAAAGTCGTCTACAGCCTAGCTCCACTTAACCTATTTTTGGAGGGCTGGCAGGCAAACCTAATTTAACCCGCTCTAACTCCTCAGGTAGCCTTCCTCCTAAGCAGTCTTAAGAAATTGTTTCCTCTATACGGATCCACCGTTTTTCACAACTCAGCAACAGCTTTCTTCTTAACAAATGGCAGGTACGTTCCACGGTATTTTTAACATTACCATCCCAACCAACGTTCATCTTCCCAGCTACCCCTCAGTGAAATCACATAAAGTCGCGTGGAGTATGGGCACCAGGGGTCCCAACATCCCACTTAGTAAGAGAGGGAGAGAAGAGGGTTTGGGACGGTTGCAAAGCACGGAAGGGAGCGTGAAGGAACAGACGGGAAAGTCGGTGCTCTCAGCCTTTTTCTTCGCAAGGAGTCCCAGGGAAAAAGGGCAGGTAGGGGGAGAGGAGGCTGCAAGAAATGAACTCTTCGCGAAGGACAAAAGAAACTCATGGGGTTCCCTAGGTAGGAAATCGGACCGGGGCCCCCCGGATAACGCGAGGGCTCCCCGTCATCCCAGGGGGAGGAGAGGTTACCACGTATAACAAAGAGGCTGGGAGTCAGGAGGTGACAAGAGATCCGGGCATCTCCGCAGATCGAGCGGCAAGCAAATGGACGCGAACGGACAGGAAGCGTTCCCCGGGGCTGGTCAAACTCCGGGAACCTGGCCGCCAAGACGCACGATCCGGCGCCTGAAGAGGCTCGGGTCGAGCGTTTGAGGGCATCGCTCTGCGGGGGCGGAGGGGGTTTGGGGTGGGATCTCTTCCAAAAGGAAATACGGCCTCCCGAGGCAGAGCTCTACCAGACAAAGATCGTGGGACGATGCGTGAAGAACCGGCATTTCCCAACCCCAGACGCGCTCGACACACTCACCTGGACCGCTCCAGACGCCGCCGCTCTAACTGCAGTTAACCACGCGCGCAGGCGCACTTAGCTTACACGGCCACGTGATGCGGCCCGCTAGTCCCACCCTCTTCCCCCTGCTCCCCCACCTCCCCGCCCACCCGGCCCCCGGCTCCCAGGCTCCAGCCTGGACCCACGTGAGTCGCTCACCCGCCCAAACCACCTCCCAAGTCAGGTGGTCTTGCCTTGCCCCGCCCTCCTCGGCAAGATGGTGGCGCCCAGCTGCCCCGCGTGGCGCCTCTGGGTTTGGGGCTCCGGGCGGCGTGTGGGGAGTCTCCTCTCTCTCGTCTCTAAGCCAGTTTGTACCGCCGCTTCTGCCTCTAGGCCTCTGGATGCTCAGCAGTTAGCGGAGAGGCTCCGAGCCCAGAAACAGGAAGAAAAGAACAAGAAGAGGCCGGTGAGTCCGGAGGGAAAGACTTCAGCTCCCAAGAGACAGTGCGCTCAGTGCGTGGAGTGAGGGGGGAGGGTCCTCCGAGACTTCGCTAGGCGGAGTCCAGGTCCGCGGTTGGAGAATGGGGGGCGGGCAGAGCTTGCGGAGGGAGTGGTTTGCGGGGTAGGATGTAGTCCTGCGGGATCGGTGCTAAGTACCCCGGCTCTCAAGTTACTCGGGGAAGGGGCGAGTCGAATGCAAAGATACAGTGACTCCCTCCCTGCCCAAATTCTCACCCAGACTTATGGAAGGTCTTCCTCACCAGGCATTTTCCATCGCTCTTTCTCTTCCTGGTAGGTGCCCACAAACCCTGTCCAGCGGAGAGTGCAAGAACTAGTGCGGTTCACACAGCAGCTGCAGCGAGTCCACCCGAACGTGCTCGCTAAGGCACTGAGGCGAGGTATTGTCCATCAGGACCAGGACCTTGTGGTCATCAATAAGCCCTATGGCCTCCCTGTGCATGGTAAGGACCACGGAGGAAAGGGAGGGAGATCGCTGCCGCTTTCAGCCACAAGTAGGGGCAACACTGACGCATTGCTTCTGGGGCTCTTAGAAGCCTTGCGTTCAGAATAATTTAAGTTTTTGTGCACCACTGTCCTATGTAAGGCACTATTGAGGATACAGAGATAAGTAAGACAGTCCCCACCCTCCCGACCTTTGGCAGTCAGTGACGGTTTACAGTACGTGCTGTGTGCAGACCTCCACGGGGATTGCTGTAGGAGACTATAAAGGCTGTGTGATTTGTCTTTAAGTTATTTTACATCAAAACCGGGAAGGAGGAAATAACATATAAGGAAAAAGTGTAGCCCTCGTGGGTGTGGCTCAATTCCCCCAGAATTCAACCGTCTGGGGGACCGGTTGGATTCCTGGTCAGGGCTTGTAACTGAGTCGGGCCCAGTCCGCAGTTGGGGCAAGTGCAGGAGGCAGTGGATGGGTGTTTCTCTCTCACATCGATGTTTCTCTCCCTTTTCTCTCCCTCCTCTCTCCTTTCTAGAATCAATAAAAGGAAAAAAGCAAAGTTTAAAAAAGAAAAAACGTATACGCGGTGTGTGTGTGTGGGAGTATACCCAACCAAATCCTGGGGTATCTAGAACTTAATGGACTCTCAAATGTTTTTGAATAAATGCTGAATGTAGGTGTTAGAGACAGCTGGAGTGAGTCAGGGAAGATAGAAAAAGATGCATTTGTGGAAAGAGTTTTGCTGGGGAAAAAGGCATATTTTTGCTGGAGGAAGAGTGGTTTTCGGGGAGCTGTGGACATGGTTGCACCTAAAGGGGATGAATTAAACATTGCCAAGTGCCTTGTGTGGGTTTGTTTCTCTGTTGATGCTCACAGTAGCTTCTTGCCTTCTCATTTCCCATGAGCTAATTACAGTACAGGTATTTACATCTTACGGATGAAGAGAATTAAGGTTAGAAAGATTAAGCAACCTTTCCCAAGTCAATGGCCACTTAGGAGAGTACATAGAGTAGCACCTAGAAATATCTCACCCAAAGCCTCTTAGCTCTTCTGTAATGCATCAGGAGGGCCTCATGGTCTTGTATTTCTCACTAGGGTTTACTTAACACATTCTCCAGCCTTTGTTTATAGAGTAAAATATCAGACCTCCTCATTTTAATTGCTGATTTTTTTGTGAGTACATGTACATAAGTAGATTAAAGAGTATTTTTGCCTGAGGAGAAAGCCCCATGCTCTAGGACAAAAGTTCTCAAACTTAATATTCATGAGTTACTTGGGCATCTTGTTAAGTGCAGATTTTGATTAATAGTCTGGATTGGAGGCCTGAGATGCTTTTCTAGCAAGCTCTTCGGCATACAGATGTTGCTAGTCCCTGGACCACATGTCAAGAATAAGGCTCTAGAGAGCATTAGTAGTTAATCCAGGAAGGGCTTCATTTCCCTAAGTAGTTCTTTGGTGGGATCTTCTGACTGCTCAAACCTCTGTCTTTTCCATTCGTAGGTGGCCCTGGGGTCCAGCTCTGCATCAGTGATGTCCTACCTGTCCTGGCAAAGATGCTTCATGGCCACAAGGCAGAGCCCCTGCATCTGTGCCACCGGCTGGACAAGGAAACTACAGGTGTAATGGTGTTGGCTCGGGAGAAGGAAGTGGCGCACCAAGTCCAAGAGTTGTTCAGAACCCGGCAGGTGACAAAGAAGTACTGGTACGGAGCCCACTGGCAGTGGCGGGGTGGTAGAAACAAAGGCATTCCTTCCTTCTAGTCACGCCTTCCTACAGCGGCAGCTCCCATTGACGAGGCACCGTACTAGGACCTGTGGGCAGTTAAAAGGTATAGGAAACAGAGTTAGTGTTAGAACATTATTAGAATCTGATAGAGTTGTGGTTCCTAATAATGGCTATACATAAAATCATTGAAAATTAATTATTCAAGTAATACATGATTTTTCTCCCATGGCAAAATAGTCAAACAACAAAGATAAAAAACTCCTAGATTCCACCCACCCTTATCATTTCTGTCCCTTCCCTCAGGGTAGTTTGGTTTTTATTCCTTTGGTCCTTACTCATTATATTTGGGTATGTATGTAGTGTATATAGTATGTATGTATGTGTATCTGCAAACATGTATGTGTACATACATGTATCACATTGTACCATGTACATCGTACTTTGTTTCTCCTTAACTCTGTGTCTTGGGGAATCCATGTTAGTACATGCAGGTTTACCTCCATATTTTTTTTGTTTTTTGTTTTTAAACAATTTATTTGTTTTTTTAGAGAGAGGAGGGGAGGAAGAAAAAGAGGGAGAGAAACAGTGATGTATGAGAGAAACGTTGATTGGCTTCCTCCTGAACACCCCTACCCAGGGACCTGGCCCCCAAGCCAAGCGTATGCCCTCATCAGGAATCAAGCCGGCAACCCTTCAGTTCGCAGGCCAGCACTCCATCCACTGAGCCACACCAGCCAGGACTACCTCCTTTTTTTTTTTTTTTTTAATAGAGGAAAGATACAGGAGCAAAAACGATACTTACTCCAGTCCCCCATCTACTTGATTTCCTTTTCCAGAGGCAGTCACTGTCACTAGCGTCTTGTATGAACTCCCAGAGTTACACCAGGCATGTAGAAGATGCACATTACAGATGGCAGCATATTTTGCACTGTTTTGAATCCTGCTTTTTTCATTCGGACAGTAGATCTTGGAGAGCATTTTGTGGTGTAATTTAAAGCTATCTCCTTTTTAATGGCTCTGTAGCATTCCATTGTGTGGATATATCATAATTGCTTTATGGACAGATGTTTAGGTAATCCCATTTTTTCCAGAACCTACTGCAAAGAATATGTGAGTCTGTCTTCAGGATGAACCCCTAGAAATGGAATTGCAGAGTGGAAGGATGCACACATTTAAAATGTGAGTCCTTACCACCCAGATTGCTCTCCAAAGTGGTTGTGTCAGTTTTTATTCTCACTAGCAGTGGCGAGTACCCATCTCCTCTTATGCCTGACGGATGCACTTTTAAATTTTTATTTCTATTTTTTATTGATTTTAGAGGGAGAGAGGAAGGGGGGGGAGAGAGAGAAAAAAAAACATCAATTTGTTGTTCCACTTATTTATGTATCCATTGGTGGCTTCCTCTATGTGCCTGGATTGGGGATTGAACTTGCAATCTTGGTGTATCAGGATGATGCTCTAACCAGCTGAGCTACATGGCCAGGGCCTGTTGTGTTTGCAAAAGGTTTGCCACTCAGGTAAAAAAAAAAAATAGGTGGGGTAGGGAGTATTTTATTTTCAATTTCTCTATGTACTTTTGATGTTGACTATTTTTCATGTTTATTGTCTATTTTGAGTTTCCCTTTCTGTAAACAGACTATTTCTTTTGCCCATTTTCTTTTGGGTTGTTCGTTATTTTCTGCTTGATTTGTAAGTATTCTTTTTGTATTTTGGGTGAGATATAATGCATGTGAAGTATTTAACACAGCACCAAGCTCACAGTGAAAACTGAAGTTTAGAAAACCAAGGCTATTATTATATATACAAATAATCAAAATGTAAGTCTATAAAAAATTGTTACATTGTTTGAAAATTTTTCACGAAGGTCCAGAATTAGTAACCATTCTCAGTGATAGGCCTCGAAGAGGAGTTGAAGTCGGTTGGTTCGGTCGTGATGAAGGAAGGGATTTGATCAACAAGATGAAGGATGGCATTCTGGGTTGTGGGAGCGGCGCACACAAAGGGCTGAGGCCCACAGTCCAGTCTGCAGTGGCTAGTGGTGGCAGGTAGACCGGAAAGGCAGGCTGGAACCTAGTTAGCGGTAGCCTTACATGCCAGGTGCAGGCAGTGGGAGTTACAAGCAGAACACAGTAGGAAGGTTTCGGTTTTGCTGATAGCACCTTGTTATGTTATAGTTACTGGTTTGAACGTTCGTAGCAGACTCTGAATTCCTTGAGAGCAGGCTTTTTGTCTTGTTCATCCTTGTAGAATTAGCACCTCTCCGAATCAGTGCCTGTTCACATTCAGTAAATATTCACCATCTGACCACTTTGGAGCAGTGATGTTAGGCGATCAGGAAGGGTGATCGAGCAGTCACAACTCAGTTTAAGTATGATAAGATACACCTGCTAGCAGCATGCACCCTGACCAGCTTGCAGTGGGGTGTCCAGGATGGAAAGCATTACATCTGAGTAGGCGTTTCACTCCCTGGTCAGTGGCTTTGTGGCAGGCTACCTGGTCCCCCAGAGGACTGCTCTGATTGATCTGGAGAGGCATGGCCATCAGGACAGATGCCATTGTTTTCTGCCTGTCGTGACACGATGACTCGGGACCTCCCGCAGGATTGATTCTGAGTGAGCCCCTGAGTTGCTGTGGCTTCTGTGACATCTTTGGGCTCAGTCCCTCCCTGGTTATCTGCCTGGCAAACAGGGCAGGGACAGTCCTGTGAAATTTCTTTTCATTCATTCATTTATTTTTTATTTATTTCATGTGCAATCAGAACTTACCCTGTTTTTATTATTTAAAAAAGAAAGGATACAAAAGCCATATTACTCTAATTTTATTTTAAATTATACATACTAATTTTTAAAGGCTGGAATGAAAGACCATGTTGTTAATATAATTTTTTTCTGTTTTTTTCCCCCTAAATATTCTACAGTTAACCCCTATTAGTTTAGGGGTAAAAAAGATATGTTTGTAAGAATCGTATCTAGTTCTCAGGCTAAGCACTACACCAAGAGAGTATTTGGAACCCTCAGACCTTAGGAACTGACCACAGTGGGTCCTCCGTAAAAACCTCTAAGGAGCCAGATCCAGAGAGTGCCTCGCTCACCTCTGTGGCCTAAGCAAGGGTCTGTGTCACCCCAGGGCTGTCACAGTGCACGTCCCGGTGCCAGCGGCCGGAGTCGTGGATATCCCCATCGTTGAGAAGGAGGTGCGAGGGCAGCAGCAGCACCATAAGGTGGGTGAGCTGGACAGGAGGGAGGGGCTTTTTGCTTGTCCCTTGAAATCATATCTTGGTATCTTCGGCTTCAGATGACGCTGTCCCCGAGCTACCACGTGGACAACGGGAAAATGGTGAGAGTGCGGACCAGCCGGAACGCGCACATGGCTGTGACTCGGTACCAAGTGCTGAGCAGCACAGCCTCCTCCGCCCTCTTGGAGCTCCAGCCTGTTACTGGTGAGAGGGCCATCCTCCCTGGGGGGAGGGGCTGCTGTGCTGCACTCTGGGCCTCGGGCTTGGCTCTGCACCTCGGAGCAGCTGGTGCTGTGGGCTGCGGCTGCAGCTGACTCGTTTGAGAGTGTGCTTCTGGTGCTAATCGAAGACCAGGAGCTCCTGTAGGGATATTCTTTAAAACAGTAGGTAGCAGAGGGATATAGTAAATAGTTTATTTACTCTTATTTAAAAATTTGCCAAGCGGTTCCTCAAAAAATTAAGCGCAGAATCTTCATGCAATTCAGCAGTTCTACCCCTGGATATATGTCCAAGAGAACTGAATTCAGGGCTTCAGAAACATATCTGCACACCAGAGTTCGCAGTAGCGCTGTTCGCATTGGCCAGAAGGTGAGAACATCCCGCGTGTCTGTGGGCAGATGAGCAATAAACAGAATGTGGCCCATCCGTGCAGCAGGGTGTTACTCAGCCTTCAGACAGAAGAAGCTGCAACACCTGCTGCCCCGAGGATGAGCCGTGAGGACGGTGTGCTCAGTGCAATGAGCCAGATGCAGAAGGACGGCGAGCACTGGGATTCCGTCTCTGTGAGGTTCCCAGAGTCGTCAGCCTCAGAGAGACACAGTGCTCACCAGGGGCACCTGGAGGGGGAGGAGGTGGGGCTTAGGGCATCATGGGGACAGAGTTGCAGTTCAGGGTGACACGGAATTTCTGGGGATGGACGCAGGTGACAGCAGCACAGCAGTGTGGATGCGCTTACAGCCACTGAGCTGTGCACTTAAAAACAGTTCAGATGGTACGTTCTGTGTTATGTATATTGTACCACAGTAAAGGGTAAATGTGCAAAACAAAACTATTTAGTGTGATATAAAAAAATTATTTTTAACAAAGCCAGCATGGCAGTGGTAGGCACCAAGATGGTGGTGATGCTTGCTTACCTCTGTGAGAAGTAGGAGCTGGTGGGCGGGGGGGGGGGGTGTAGCAGTACTTACAGCGTTTCCCTCCTGCAGGCTTAGAGTTTGGCAGGTTATTCTTTGTCACTTAATGTGGCTGGGGCTGTGCCAGCTCACTGCGCTTCGATTTAACATGGTGAGGGGCCAACGTCCCCGGCGGCACTGTTTCTGTAGCCACATGTGAGCTTCCTCTCTTTTGTAAAGGGATAAAACATCAGCTTCGCGTGCACCTGTCCTTCGGGCTGGACTGCCCCATCCTTGGTGACCACAAGTACTCCGACTGGAACAGGTTGGCCCCCCAGGTAACATGGGTTTCACTCAGAATGCAGCAGGCGGAGGGACTGAACTCGGGCTGCCCCCTTGTGACAGCCGGGAGCGGGTCACAGCAAGCGCAGGTCACACACAGCAGGCCAAGCTGATAGTCTTCGGACAGGGCACCACCCCTGTTACCCGGCCTTCGGAGGGGTTCAGATGCAGTCAGTTCCTGTGCTGTGGGGCTCAGGGTCCCTCGGCAGAACCTTTCTGCCTTGTGTGATTAGTGACAGGTTTTGTTAGGAGGCCTCGGGCCAGGGAGGAGGCTTTTGGAAGGCTCAAAGCTGCCTTTCATGCCGCTGTTAGAGCCACAGTGGAAACGTTTGTGTCTTGTGATGTTCTAGCCTACACTCTTGAAAGGCCAGAGAGCTGGTGGGTAGAGCTTCCCTGGTGAGGCAGATTGCCCTTACCTGGATCCCAAACCCTTCCAAGCCCCGCTTCTCGGGGTGTTAGTGCTGGGTCCCTTCAAGTGCAGGTCTTCTGACCTGTGCGTGGGTCGGGGTGAACTGCTGCTGGTGCCGCTCTCAACGCCGCCTCTTCTCTGCGCAGAAGCTGTCTGCTGGCACTCTGAGGAAGCTGGGCCTGCCACAAGCCAAGGCCCGCCACATCCCTCTTCACCTGCATGCCCGCCAGCTGGTCCTGCCCGCCCTGGGGTCCAGGAAGGAGGAGCTCAGCTTGGTCTGCAGGCTCCCTCGCTACTTTGTTCGCTCTCTGAGCCGTCTGGGCCTAGAGATGCCAAGTCAGGATCAGAACCAGGACGACGGGGCTGGGCGTCAGGGAACGCAGTGAAGACCACTGGGCAGCGTGGCCCCTGAGTTCTTCACTCTGTCGCATGGACTTGTCCCTTGGGGCAGACTCCGGAAGAGCCAGGTGTGAGAAGTTGAAGAAGCCCAGCTGCTCCAGGGCTTTTCCTGGAAACTAAAGTCCATTATTTGCTGATACTCGAGCCATACTCTGGAAAAACCTGTGGGAAGTCTCCCTGCCTCAAGGTCATCTTGCCAAAGCTGGAAGAGCCCAGGTGCAGGCAGCTGGGGTCAAATTGGAAAAGGAGAACTGCAGCAGAGAATCTAGGAGAGGGGCCATTTTCTTGCAGCAGTAAAGTTCTTGGTCTGTCGGGAGGGTTCCTGTGGTGGGAAAGAGTGTGGTGGTGACCTCACTCTCGGGGGGGACTCGGAAGCAGTCAGTCCCTCTTCTCGTGGAGCTGCAGCGTCTGAGCGAACCCTTTCTCCTCCACGTTCCTCTTGGGTCACATGGACACACGTGTCAGATTTGAGAGATGCCCTCCTGCGCCAGATGGGAGCCCTGTCACTGGTGGTATGGGGCCTGCGAAGGGTGCTTGGTGGCGAGGGAGTCAGGCAGGTGTCACAGAGGAGTGTCGCAGGCTGGGTGTGAGGTTTGAGAGAGGACTGCACACGGCTGTCTGAAGTGGGCACTTGCCAACTCCATCTGGGAGTTGCTGTGTAGGAGCAGCTACTCTGATTGTTTTTCAGTCAGGAAATCTAGGTATTTATGTGAAATTTCCCAGTATGTTTTTAACTAAATCAATTTTCAAAAAATCACTTAGGCACCCAAGCAAGTCATACTGGATTTGGTCTGCAGGCTGCCTGTTGGCAATTGTGTGTAAAGAATGGAGTAGAAGTCTGGGGAAAGGTGCCATCCAGAAGGTTCTGGATCAGGCCTGGCCGGGTAGGTCAGTTAGAGCATCGTCCCAATGCACCAAGGTTGGAGATTCAATCCCCAGTCAGGGCACAAATGGGAATCTACCAATGGATGCATAAATAAGTGGAACAACAAATCAATGTCTCTGTCTCCCCCCACCCCCAATAAAAAAATTAAGTTCTGGGTGAGTGGGTGGCGTTTCAGCTGCATGTCCTTTCTGGACTAGGGCCTAGCTTTGGTTAATCTGTAAGTGGCAGGGGCTGCCGTGGTCTAAAGCTGCCTCGTTTTGGAAGCGAGCCTCTGCCCTTGGGTCTCAGGAAGGAGGTGGCCATGGTGGACAGCAGTGGGGATGGAGATGATCCAGCCTTTCTGCTCAGTTGTCCTGCCAGCTCCCCTCTTGTTTCTTGTGACCAGCAGGTGCACTTCACTCTGGGCTGAGCTGAGAAAAACTGGAGGGACAGCAGCTGGGGGAAAGCCCAAGGGCAGCCTCTCTGTGCTCCCCGCTGCCCACGCAGCTTTGTAAACCCCAGCCCTGGCCCCTGATGCCATTTCAGTGTGTGATGGTTCACCTCCTGAAGCACCGGTGAGTGCCTACACTTGCATGCATGAGACTAAACATTTTGGCCCTTGTTTCTACTTCTAGTAAACCATGCTTCTCCAGATAAAGGTGCAAGTGTGTGACGCTTAGAAAATAGTGATGACTCACTTGGATTTAGGGAGACAAATGGCCAAGAGGACCCCTTGCCTCATGGATGTTGGGGGAGACCCCAGGCACCTAGGGAGCCGCCTCAAAGGGCCCGGGCAGCTGGCTGCTTGTACACAAATGTGCTCGTGGTGCCCAGAGCCATGGTGGGGGTGTGGGGACTGAGGAATGAAGATGCCGCTGCCTTTTCCCGAGTTTTCTTGGCCTTGCTGTGTATAGCAGCTGTGTTCAGTCGTTGAGAATCATCTGAGAGAACTTCCACCCCCATCCGTGTGGCCTGGGAAGATGGCCTGTGCCTGAAGTGAAATGCTGGTCAGAGCCAAAGAAAAGCCTGTATCTGCCATGAAGTCATGTAATTAGTATAAGGAGACAGTTTTCATTCTTTTTATTCGAGTCCTACATGCACATAATTTTTAAAAAACTCCAAAAGCTTATAAAGAAAACCAGCGTTTTGCCCACCTGGAGCTTTCATTTTTAGCTCTACCCCCAACGCCCATGGTGCGCTCGTGGGAGGGTGGCCAGAGGCCAAGCTCCCCACATCCCTGCCAGCCTGCTGCTAACCGGTGACCAGGTAGGTTTTTTCCCTGGCTGGGCCCATGCATCCTCAGCCTGGAAAGCGGTTTTCTCTCTGGTCACACAGTGCCTTGCGCCTAAATCCACTGACCAGGCCTCTCCTGCCCTGGGTTCCTCGCTTGCTTTGCACCTCATTTTATTTCCCCTCAGGCTCTGTGAGGGGCTCAGCCTCAGTACCCCCAGCGCTTCATCTTCGTGTGCTGCTCCTCCCCCAGGGGGCGTGGCCACAGAGCGGCATGGCCTTGGACCTGACTGAAAATACCTATAATGCCTCATAAATCTCTCTGACCTCCGTCTCTCATGTGGTCATCACCTCTTGGGAGTCCCGTGTCTGTTCCCTGGAATCAGCCCAACTGCTCCACGCTGGGCCCTTCCCTCCCACTCCTGCCTCTAGTGGCATCACCACCACCCGGGGGACTACCCTGACTCCTTCCCACGGAGCCCCAAATCCTGGCTGCTTCATGTCACCCTTCTCTGAAAACTCGCTTCCTGCTTTAATCTTACATCCTCTTCCCCAGTATCACCTTCACTCCCCCCACACCACACCCCTTCAGCAATGGCAGGAAAGACCAGGAAGGTGGAGGAACATCGTGGGTTAGAAACAGGTTCAGAGGCAGCCTGCTAGTCCCCACCAGAGATGGCACTCGGAAGCGGGTGTTGAGACCCTGCCTGGTTCCCAGGTAAGAGCAGTTCACTCGCGTGCAAAACAGGGCCCCTATCGGACAGGTAGGTACCTTATGGGTTGCATTCATTCATTCATATTAAGTTCCCAGAAGAGTTCCTGACATACGGGAAGAGCTCGATTAATATGTTAGGCTGAAAAGGATTAAATTGGCCATTTAAAACTATCTTTTTGAGATAAAATTCACATACCATGAAATTCATCCATTTAAAGTAAATAATTCAGTGGGTTTAGTATAGTCACAAAATGGGACAGCTATCGCTACCGTTTGATTGGGGAATGGTTTCACCCTCAAAACCCCAAACCCACTTTGCTGTCACTCCCTGTTACCACTCACACCCAGCCACAGCCACCCGCCAATCTACTTTCTGTCCCAGCAGTTTTGCCTGTTTTGGACATTTTGTACAAACAGAATCATGCAGTATGTGGTCTTTTGTGCCTGTCTTGTTCCCCTCAGCATAATGTTTTCAAAGTCCATCCTGTTGTAAAATGCTCGTGTATCAGTATTTCATTTTTTATTGCAGAATATTTCATTGTACAAATATGTCAAATTTTGTTCAATGTACAAATATGTCAAATTTTAGTTGATTGTTTCCATCTTTTGGCTGCTACAAATTGCACTGCTATGAACATTCATGTGTCAGTTTTCATGAAGAGGTATGTGCTCATTTCTCGTGAGTACACACCTAGGAGGGCAATGCAGGGCCATATGGTAGCTCTCAGTCACGCGATGGTTCTGCTGCTTTGTGGAATGGCCGGATCTTCCCAAAGCAGTCGCACTGTCTTCTCGTCACCAGCAACAGCGTGTCAGGGCTCCAGTTCAACGCCAGCACTTGTTATCACCCATCTTTCCGAGGGTGGCCATCCTACTGGGTGTGAAGTGCGTTCTCTGCTATGTTTTTTAACTGAGGAGTGTCTGACACACTAGTGTCCGGTGTACAACACAATAATTCAATATTTGCCTGTATTGTGAAGTGATCATCCCAATAAGCTACCATCCATCACTACACATAGTTCAAAATTGTGTTTCTTGTGAAGAGAACCTAGAAGATTCACTCTCTTAGCTGCTTTCAAATGTGCAATATAAGCATTACGAGTTATACTCACCGTGATGTGTGTTATGTCCCCGTGCCTTATTTAATTTATATCTCAAAGCTCGTGCTTTTTGACACCTTCACTCATTTTGCCCAGCCCCCAACCACACAACCCGCCAATCTGTTCCCTGTATCTGTGAGCTTGTTTTTTTTTTTGTTGTTCATTTTAATTTTAGGTTCCACATAAGTGAGCTCATATGGTGCTTGTCTTTCTGACATATGTCATTTAGATAATGCCCTATTTTGTTTGAAGAAATGTCTATCCAAGTCTTTTGCCCATTTCAAAAATTGGGTCATTTGTCTGTTTATTATTAAGTAGTAAGATTTCTTACATATTCTGGATACAGTCCCTTACCAGGTATATTATTTGCAAATATCTTCTTGCTTCCTGTGGGTTATCTCTCACTTTCTAGATTATATCACCTGCAACAGGAAAATTTTTAATTTTTATGTAGTTTTTTTTTGTTGTTGATGTGCTTCAGGTGCCATATGCAAGAAAACATTGGACAATCCAAAGCCACGAAGATTTCTGCCTATATTTTTTCTAATGGTTTTCTAGTTTTAGCTCTACATTTAGGTCTATGGTGCAGTTTAAGTTAATTGCTGTGTACAATGTAAGGAGGGTGTCCAAGTTTGCATGTCGGTCTAGCTGTTCCAGCTCCAATTATTGAAAAGATTATTCTGACCCCCTGAAATTGTTTTTGATAAACTGACATTTTTAAAGGTCATGCGGGGTCTAATATAGATAATTTCATAGGGCACATTTTAGTTTTATTACAGTAGTTTTAATGTGAATGGAATAACGAGAAATAACTATAGTTTCTGATTTGGCCACGAGATGGCAGCAGTCTCCAAGATTTTATCCCTCCTTTCCAGGCTGAGCTGCTACTCTAAAAAGTAGGAACAGGTTTTAGTCAAGTATGGAGTACCCTCCACAAGAGTCTTGTGCTATCTTTCTCTAATCTGATAACCCCGACTTTGGCTACCCCTGCGTCATAAATCGAGGTCCCACACTTTTTTAGTAGAATACCTGGAGTTTTCTGTTCTCTGGTGGAATGAGGTAGTGGGGCTCCCATTCGTGGTTTGGGCTGCCTGAGTGAACCTGAAATAGAATTTGATTCACAAACACTCAGTTATAAAAGCACTACAAGTTCATTATAGAACTGTGGAACACATAATCAAGCTGTTCTCAGCCATCAAAAAGCCTAACGGAAATGTGCATTTACCTACCTCGTGGTCACACAGCTTAGCTAAATTGTGGAGGGTCCTTCACTCTCAGATGATTTTATTTTGGCTCAGTGTAGTAACAATCGCAACTCTTTTGTTGATCAGAAGCATTGATTAACAGTTACAAGTGATTCTGGCTAATCACAACAGGTGGAAATCTCACTGCAGGGAAAAGAAGGGAGACACATTTGGAAGCCACAATTATGCGTTTTGGGTCCCTTCCCCTTCATTCCTGCTGGGTGGGGTGCTCACCCAGAGCAGGCTTGCCCTTCCTCGCCACAGGGTTCTGCTGCCCCCACAGCCTTTCTGACAAGGATTCATACATCCTCAGGCCCTCGTCTCGCTCACACCTCCCCCTTGCATCTGGGGGCCTCTGCACCCCAGCATCAGAGCTAACTGCATACCCCCTTTTTCTGACATGTGCTACCCTGACTGTCCTGAGGAGGCAGGGATACAGGGAAGGGGGCAGGCAGCAGGGAGGGCAGCCTCCCCCACGCAAGAGTCCAGGTGAGGGCCAGGGCTGACCTGTCTTTCTGCACTTTGGAGCTGTTACCATCCATCCGTCAGCGGCTTCAAAAAGCCAGGAGTGATGACTTGGACCCATTCAGGGAGCAGAGCGAGGGGAAGGGGTCCCCACTTTGATGTGAGCAGAGAGGTCAGTGAGTGAGCAGGAGGGGGCAGGGGAGGGCTTCCCAATCTCCTCTCTCATCAGAGAGGAAGACGCCGGCTTGTCTTCTCCCCTCTTCCATTGCTCCCTTCCTGGGGCCATCTCTGATCTCTCCACCGAGCCTCCAAGTAGCTCCCTGCTCCTGGTCCCAAACCTCCAGCCTGTTCCTGCCTGTGGCCCATCACCCACTCACACACATCTTTGGAGGGGGACATGGGACAGGGTTGGAGGGGGAGCTGGGGACAAGGGGTGCTGGTGAGGGAGCCCTTGGGGTGGGGGCCAAGCCATTGACTTCATCCTAAAGGGAGTGTGTTAATCACTTCATGCATGAAACACCCAGTTCTGAGGGTTAGAGAGAAGAATTTTCCCTTTTGGATCCAGAAGTGATGGGAGGAGCCTCAGGTCACCAGGCTCTCTCTACCTTCAACTATTTGGCTGACAGGCAGCTGCCCAGCCAGGACTTAATGCAAAGAGCTCAGCACCCCCTGGGGTTCCCCACCTTACTGCTGGGGGGAAGAGAAGATGAAGGAGCAGGGAGGGAGAGAGGGGACAGGAGACAGAGGACAGACAGGAAGGAAAGCCACCGGCTCCCCCAAGCTCCCTGCTGTCCTGAGACACACAAGCCCCAGGGCCTGCTCCAGTCAGGCCTGAGAGGCTGCCAGCTCACCCTGACCCAGCCAGGGAGTCTGGCCTCTTTCCTGTCTAACATTACAGAATTTTCCAGAACTTTCCCTGTTTGGTTTTTTCCCCCCCTAAAGTTGTAAACCAGATTACCCCTGTCCCCCTGCTTTTCTGGCCTAGGGAAGAAGAGCCAAAGAGGGGAAGAAAGCAGGACAGAGGGCCTCTGAGCACACCCAAAGCTGACCCTTCCCTTCCTCCCGCCTGCGCTGGTGTTCTGGGAACAGAATGGTGGCAGTGACTTGTGTGTTCCACAGTTGTTGCCCTTGCCGAACCTCCTCCATGCATTCGCTAATCGAAAGGTCTGATCACAGCTGTGTGACGAGACTCTTCTTCCTGATGCTCGTTTCTGGGTCACAGCTGAGGGCCGTGAAGCCCAGAGCGAAAGCTGGACCCCTGAGTCTCCCGAGGTTGCACAGCAGAACCAGGTTTCCACTGGGTCTGTCTATCCGTGGAGCCCTTCTGTTAACCTCCGCTTCCCAGGAGACCAGGTGTCCTGAAGGGCCACGAAGAAGTCCCAGCTTCCTCCCACACACAGTGGCCCCTAGCGGAGCACGGGCAAGGTGTGTGCTGGACCAGGGGCAGCATCTGATGTTGGGGAGGCTCCATTGTCGTCCTGCCGCTGGCTGGCTGTGTCCCTGTCTCTCTGGGCCTCAGGTCCTCACCTGTACAGTGCTTGGGATGAGACACCGTCTTTGGTCTGGGACTCCAGCATAAACTGTCTCTGAGGTCCCTTCTCACTGCTGGCCCCGGAGTCTCACTGCGCTGAGATGGCTGATCCGGGAGAAGGAAGAGCACCCTCAGCCCCTTGCAGAGTGTCCACAAATCCAGCCTCTCAGGCAAGGGCATTGCAGTCACTCCGTGCATGGGTCCAGCTCAAGAGTGTTGCCTGTCATTGGAGGCAGAGACTCCTGGAAGAGCCCCGAGCGTAGGGGCCTCACCCCGCTACCCAGCATGGGCCAGCCCCACCCGAGGGCAGTGATTTGCCCACAGCTCAGAAGTGAGGGGCTAAGATTTGGGAGCACAGCCTTGTCCTTCATGCTGGCGTGTTGCCTGATCTCAAATGCAGTCTTAGATCCCCACCGATTGTTCTGGAGAGGAGTCAGGTGTCAGATTAGGCTCTTCTGGCCTTGGGTACGGTTTCCCAGAGTCTGCAGGGCATGAAGAGCAGCCCCGAATGCCTGTCCTCACTGCAGGAAAGGGAAGGGGAGGCAGGTCCTCCCCACAGTGTCAAAGCCTGCCGTTCTGAGCTTGATGGCTGGTGGCATTGACTGGGGGTGCCAGGCCAGGCCTGAGTGGCTAGAACCCCAAGGTCACTCAGGAGATTACCCTGAGAGCAGGGTGGGGAGAGGGTGGGGAATGCAGGTATTTCCCAGGCTGCCCTGTCCACCAGGGATGGAGCCGGAGCCCAGGACTTTCAAGTGAAAAAGGAGGCAGATGGCCCCAGCCACGGCCCTGACCTTGGGGTGAGCAGACATGATGGAGAACAGGCATCACCAGCAGCCCTGAGGGGCCTAGGATCCCTGAGGAGCGTGGGCAGTTGGAAGGGGCTGGCATGAAGCCAGGATTGTTTGGTTCCTGATTTGAAGCCCAAAAGCCCAGGTTACCAGGGCTAAGGGAACTCCAAGATCTGGCATCGGTTCCTTTCCCTGTCCCCAAATCAGAGGGCTGAGGTTGCTCTGTCAACCCAAGCAGGTTCACTCAACACCCGGCATCACTCATCCTGGCAATTTAGCTGCCACAGGGCTGCTGCTATTTGGTGCGGGGGTAGGGGCAGAGGGGAGAGCCCTGGGCCTGGGGGACAGCGACAGCTTTGTTCCCTGTGTCCACTTCTGGGGAGCGGCGCCCAGCAGTGGCCCCACACCCTATCTGGCAAGCAGCCCTGTGTCTGGGCCAGGGAATTAAGCTGTCTTCACCTCCCCTGCATGAATAAGGCCCCGGGGGCTGTGACAGGGCTGTCCATGCTAGCATCCCACCCCACCATCATTGACAAGGCCAGCACCTCCAGACACCTGGGAAGGACAGCACTAAAGAGCAGGGAGCAGGGCCTGCCGGGAGGTGGGGGGGTGGGGTGGGCACAGCTCGGGCACCTGGGGACACAGCAACCTTTGTGTGCACCTGACCAGCGCTGATCAAGAGCTGCTTCCTGCTGGGGGTTCTGCACCCCCAAGCTTGGACTTTGAACACTGTGTCCCCCCGCCCCCTCAACACCCTCCCTTCCCCACATCTCTAGGGGCCAGACATTATACGTCTCCAGAAAGCTGGTCCTGGGTTATGAGAAGAGGCTAAGCTTCCAGCTGGTGCAGGTGACATGGATTGCCCTGGCATTGGTCCTGTCCCACCCTCCCTCTCAGTTGCCAACCATCCCACCAGGTGCCAGAGGCTGGGGTCAAGAATGTGGGAGCTGGTGGGAGCCATTTTCAGGATGCCCAGGTGACGCCCAGAGCTGGCGCGGCCTGTCTTGGGAGGAAGCCTTGCGGTGGCAGGAGCCGAGCCCAGCTAGAGAGGCGAGAAAACACCTGGGGCTCCCCCAGCCACACCCTCCTGGGCCCCCCTGCCCATCAGCCCTGAGCAAGCAGTGGCCTTCCTGGGCGGCGCTTGTGTCTGGTGAGGAAGTTCTAGTCCCTGGGCCTAGTCCCGAGTATTCCAAAACCGTAAGGCCAGGTCATTGCCATGGCGGAGGGTGGGGAAGGTGGGGGGCAGGTGACAGGGTGGGCCACAGGGCCGCAGCTGCAGATGCCCTCACCCTGGATGGCACTCCTGCAGTGGGAAATGCGCACATGAACAGCTCTCCGCCTCCTCTACCCACCTCAGTAGTTTTCAAAGTAAAGTGCCCCATCACCTGTCCTGCGATTCCACCCCTCCTTCTGGTCTGTGCTGAAATCAACCAGGGCCTCCAGGTCAGGGTCTGGGGTGCAGGACGGGGTCATCCCCTGCAAAGGGGTGAAGACCTAGGTGGACCTGGCACCTTCCTGGCCCCCAGGAGCTCAGGGTCCTGGGGACGTCTCAGAGAATTCAGGCAAGTCCCTCGGGACACAGCAAGACAGGGACTCCTCTTCCTGTCAATAGGCGTCTGAGACGGGAGAGAGGCATCTGGAGCTGGACACACAGTCCCTGCACCCAAGCGGCGTGCAACCTTGTTAGAGAACCAAAACGAAGAGCAGCCCATGCAGAGTAACTAGTAGCTGCAGCTTCCAGTCCTGGCTGTGCCCAATCCGTGTGCCTGCCTCTGTTTACGGCACCGCAGGACCCTGGGCTGTGCTGGCAGTGGTGGCTGCAGAGATGAAGCTGCGCCCCCACCCTTGAACCCACGTCCAGATGTGTGCAGGGTGTTACGAGACCATGAGGAAGTGCGGGTGCAGCCTGAGTTGGGGGGTTGCCAGGTGGAAGGGACAGAAGGGCACCAATGTCCCAGGAAAGAGTGGCAGATTTACTGGTAGGTCTGCAAGCAGCTGGGTGTAAGTGGAGCCCAGAGCTGGGGACAGGAAGGGGCAGGGCTGGAGAGGGAGCAGGCGTCTTGGGCTCCAACTTGCAGGTGAGGGAGCAAGAGAGGGAGAGACCAGAAAGCCCGGTGCTGTGGTGGAGCAGAGGCTGTTGTGCTGAGAACTGTGGGAGACCAGGAGCCTGGGGTCTGCCCCCCCATCAGCCTCAGCTGGGGACTGAAGGGCTTGTTATGGGTGGGTTCTTTTGGTTTTTGTTTTAGATTTTGTTTATTTATTTTTAGAGAGAAGGGAAGGGAGGGAGAAGGGAAAGAAACAATCGTATGCCTCTTGCACGCCCCCAACAGGGGACCTGGCCTGCAACCCAGGCATGCGTGACCGGGAATCAAACCAGCAACCTTTCTGTTTGCAAGATGATGCTCCACACCAGTCAGTGTCTGGCCTGGTGGTTTCATAGCCGCAGTCCAGGGCAGCAGCAGGCAAGCCACCCCTCAGTATTGAATATCCAGAAATTCCGTCTCTTGACTCCTCTTGAGCCTGAGGTTCCCACTCAGCCCTGCTGGGTCCCAGGCAGGCCTGGCAGGAAGGCTCCTGGCAGGGTCAGGCTTGGCTGGACATTCTTAGGGGCCCTTTCCTTTGGGTCAATGTCCCTTCTGTCCTCTGGGTGGCAGTTTCAGCCACATCCTCTATCCTGCCTCCCCTTTCAACCGGGAGAGGCCAGGGGCGGGCTCAATAGTCCCAGCCAGGAGGTACCTTCACAGAGAGGGTAGAGTGAATGGCACTCTCTTCTCCAGCTACCAGAACCTGGGGGCTCTGTGACTTTAGACCCCGGCAGTCCCCACCCGCTCCCCAACAAATACACAACCCCCACACAAACGTGGGGCTCTGCCAATGTCTCCAGACCAATCTCCAGGCCCTTCTTTCAGAGGGGCTCCCTCGGCTCACCTCTTTCAGCCCCTCACCTTGCTCCCTTCACTCATTTGTCACTCCACTTCCTCTGTCCCCAGACTCCAGACGTCGTGGCCAGGCCTTGTCCCTACTCAAGGCCTCCCTCACCTTCCCTCCATGTGGGTTCTCTCTGCACCCTCGTCGCCCCTTGGCTTGGCTGAGGCTCCTCCTTCAGGTCTTGGTATCTGGGGAGCAACCACCCACCTTCACATGACTCAAGGTCCTTCAACATGATGTGACAGCCTGGCCCTCACCATCACAAGTCACCAAATGCACTTAACTCTGTGCGACGCATGTCCCTGTTAGACTCCGTGCTCTGTGGTTCCGGGGACGAATGCCCACTGAAAATCCTCAGTGTGCCAGTCACGAAACGAGGGTCTTTCCTGTGGTCAACCTTGTAGAGGAGGGCGCAGAGGAGCCAAGAGGTGCAAAGTCAACCCAGGGCGTACAGCCGTCTCTGGCGTTTGCCAGGGGTCACTCTGGGCCTGCATGACTCTCTCCACTCCCTCCTTTTCCTCAGGCCTCAGCCTGCAGGCCTCAGCTCTGGTTCCCGAGGACAGGCCATGCTTCAGCTGCTGGAGTGCCAGTTTCACGGCTCTGCCAGTGCCTGGGGTCAGCAAGCCTTTGGGGGGGCATGTCATCTGTGCCCAGCACTGCGCCAGTATGGGGGTCTGGACTTGCCAAAGAAGGTGTGGGTGGGCATCTCCAGGGTGTCACCTGTCTGCCTTGGTCTCCAACTACATGGCTGGGTTGACACTTAGCCAGGGCTGAAGGGAGGAGGGGCTGGTGTGGGCTCATGTGGGGTGGGCTGTGGGTGGGGGGTGGAGGTAGGAGGACTGGGTTTAATGAGGTGACTGCCACTTGTAAATGAAACAGAAGGCGGAGCAACTTGTGTGAACTCTGACCCCTCCTGTCTGTCTGGCCTTTCATCAGGAGCTTGCCAGCAGCTGCCTCACTCAGAGGGGACCCACCACAGCCTGGGGCAGGCAGGGTTGGCTAGGGGTGCTCAGCCCCAGAGTGGAAAGAAGGAAGGTGGAGCCTGGGGTTCCCTGGAGCCCTGCTCCTCCTTGCTCCCTAACAGGAGCTTGGGAAAATAGAAGCGGGAGTTTGGAGACTTCTCACAATGCGAATTCCCCAGCCCCATCCAGGTCTGGAAGTTCTGGTTCAGGAGGTTCAGGGGACACAGAAATCTGTGTTTTCTGTAAAAGTTCCCATGGCAATTCTTTTCCCCCTAAAAAGAGGCTTTTGTTGCCTTTGGCCCACAGTTGGGGGTTCACATCATCTCTTGGGCCCAGGGCTCCTGAGTGGGACTGGTCCCAGGGAGAGCCTCCTAGTGGAGGCTCCTGTGCAGAGGGGGAGAAGGGGCTAGTGTGGAAGGGGGGTCTGGCTTTGCCTTACCCACACAGAACTTCATTGTCCTGTCTGGGCCTTGGTTTCCTCACTGGTCTCCTGGGAGGGCCCTGGGGAAATCTAGTCCCTCAAGATGCCTAAACTGCCTAGGGACTGTGGCATGCCCCCCCACCCCCCGCCAGGGGACCTCCTTCCCAGCACCCAGCTACCCAGCTCCACCTCCACCCCCACTCTTCCCCATCAAAAAAATTACTTTCATTTTGTTAAAACTGCCTGAAACTTCTGTGGGTACAGATACTACAAACTGAGCAGAAAAGAAAAGGGAAGAGGGGCAGAAGCAACCAGAAGCCACTTGGGGCCAGTTAAGCTGCCTGCACTGGTTTCTTCTCTCCATGCCCCCCTCTCAGCCCAAAGGCTGCTGGGATATTTGGTACCTGGATGTGCCCTGGCCCCCTGGAGATTCTTAAACTCAGCCAAGTTTAACCCCTGCTGTCTTGGAACATGTGGCAATGTCAACTGGCAACCAAATGAATCATCAGCTCACGAGGACAGGAAAACTCCATTTCTCGGGGACGGTCCTTGGCCCTCCACGTCAGGCCCTGTGCTGAATGTTCACAGCCATTGTCCCTGTGGGCCCTCCACCTGGTCCTGCCAGGCTCCTGGCATGCCCTGCCCTTCACAAGTGGGACGGAAGTGAGATAACTTACCCGAGGGGATGCAGAACTGAGATTTGGGAAAGTTCCGTTGTGAAGCACATGCTGTCCCATCGTCCTACTGACCTGAGGAAAGGTCACCGTGAAGCCGGAGGGACCCAGTACACAGGAGCCCAGAGGTCATGGTCTCATTGCGTGCTATAGTCCAGGTGGCTTTAGACTCCATGGGTCAGAGACACCTGTCCTGTTCGTGACTACATCCCCAGCACCTTGCACAGGCCTGGTGCCTAGGAAGTGCTTAATAAAAATGCTTTTCAAATGGGTCCTAAATATAGTGGGCCCGTGAACAATGCAGGGGTTAAGGGTACCGGCCCCCGAGCAGTCCAATATCTACGTATAACTGCTGGGCAACATTGCCGTGAACCTTTCCTCAGCAGGCGAAGCCCTCAGGACCACTGAAGGGCTCCTTGCCCCCAGGAAGCCATGGCCGTTTCCCCTTTGGACAAGGGGGTGACCGAATGTCCCCCCTGAACCAGGACACTGTTGAGAACAAAAGGTGGCTCTCAGTCATCACCCTGAACAGCAGGCTTAAACCAAGCCTGTCCGCAGGCCATCAGGACTGTGGTGACCCTACCTTTCTTTGGGTCTCTCCAACTTTAGTCTAGGGCACTGGAAGCCAGGAGCCCAAGTTCATGGCCAGAGCGACTGGCAGACTGTTTTCCTAAGAGACTGCACCATTTTATCTTCCTTCCAGAATGTATGAGGGCTCCGGTTGCTTGGCATCCGCGCCCACACCCGTACACTTTGTCTTTTTGATTCTAGACACCATAGTGGAGGTGAAATGGCATCTCACGGTTTTGACGTGAATGTTTTATGGCTAATGATGTTGAGACTCTTTTCATGGGCTCATATTGACCTTTTGTCTATCCTCTTTGGAGAAATGCTTGTTCAAATCCTTTGCTCATTTCGAACTTGGATTAGTTGTCTTTTTATTATTGAGTTGTGAGTTCTTTATTTACAAGCCCCTTCACTGATATAGGGTTTGTAAATATTTTCTCCCTTTCATGGGTCATCTTTTCACTTTCTTGATGGTGTCCTTTGAAGCACAAGAGTCTTTCATTTTGATAATTCCTGTTTCTTTTTCTTTTTCTTGTTTGTGCCTTTGGTGTCATGTCTAAGAAACCACTGTCTAACCCAAGATTATGAAGATTTATGGTTTATTTTCTGCTAAGAGTTTTTCTAGTTTTAGCTCTTCCATTTAGATCTTTGATCCATCTGGAATTAATGTTTGCATGTGGTATGAATAAAGGTTCGCTTTCATTCCTTTGCGTGTAGCTATCCCGTGGTCCCAGCACCCTTCGTTGAAAAGCTCCCCTCTCTTTATACCTTCCTCTTCCTCTCCTCCTGCCCCAAACCCCACCCAAGAGCAAGGCGTATGGGGTCACTGATTAGCCCTGTGACCTTAGCCAAGTCACCAATGTCTCAGAGTCCTACTCTTCTCATCTCTAAAAATCTGCGAAACGAGCATCTCCAAAACTCCTGCCTCAGAGGCTGTGCTGTGAGGAAGAGACCAGGCAATAGAGGGAGCGGTGGACAAGATTTTGAGAGCACTTAGTAGGCACAGCATCCTGTGTTTGATGAGATGGCAGAACTCCTGCTTTCTCTGTCATTCTGTCCCTTCTGTTCCTCAGGGTTTGGTGTGCACACCCTTAAAATCTGGCCCCTTTAACCCACTTTAACTCTTGCGCTCTTGGTCCGCAGTACCCTTCCTTTTGTACTTTACCTTTACCTTTAGTCAGTCAGGTACAAGAAAGGCAGCCTTTCGCTTTATTTATTTTATTTTTTAAAGATTTTTTAACTTATTTATTAGAGAGAGGGGAAGGGAGGGATAAAGAGAGGGAGAGAAATATCGATTGGTTGTTTCTTGTACACACCCCTACTAGGGACCAAACCCACAACCCAGGCACGTGCCCTGACTGGGAATTGAACCAGCGCCCTTTCTTTTATTTTTTTGTGGACTGACATCTAACCAACTGAGCCACGCTGGTCAAGGCTTGCTTTATTTTTATTTTTACTTTTCAGCATCTCCTGTGTACTGGGGCCGTTCTAGGCTCAGGGGACCTTTAGTGGCCTGGAAAATCTTCTCTGTGAGTGAGAGGGTTGCTCTTTATTCAGAGAGACGGGTGAGGTGAATGGTGCAGACAGAGGCCCCTTCTTTAGGTAGCTTGGAGGTGAGTGGTTTTGAAGAGACATCTCACTAGTTTCCTTGGGCCCACCCCTCTGCTCAGAAAAAGAGGAGCAGAAATTGGACTGGAGTGTTAGCAAGCTCAGCCTCTGGGCTGAGAGATCCCAGGCATGTTGGTCAACTTTTCCACTTCCTTCCTCAGAAATTGGAATGAGGTGGAAGCAATCTTGGAAGCCCAGGGACCCAGCTACATGTCTGTCAGCAGAGATGAAGAAACCGAGGCCCAAGGAGGCAGCAGACCTGCCCAAGGTCACCTGGCCGGTTGGATGCAAGGCTGGTGTAGGGCCCAGCACCCTCTCCGTGTTGCTCCCATATCTTTCTGCCCCTTCAAATGGGGGCAATTCATAGCCACAGGCGCCAGGACATTTTATGGCTGCGGACCGGATGGGACCACAGCCAGGGACTTCCCGAATTCGCATTTGGGGTGAAGCCCAGCTGGCGACAAGCACGGGAAGGCCTGGGGCAGTGGCCCAGGGTCTCTGCCTTCCCTGGAGGCTGGGGAGCCGGGAGAGGGGGAGTTTAGCAGCAGCACCAGGCATCTTGTTGGCGTTTTCTGGGTGAAGAGCCTGGCAGTAGCACCTCATTTCCTGTAAGGGTATTCGTTTTTAATCTCTGAGCTCAACCTCACTTAGGGAAACCAATTCCCAAAAGCAGAACCCTTTTCCCTGCCCTGGGGCACTCTGATGAGTGGTGTGGTGTCTGGTGGCTTAGAACCAGGCGCCCTGTCCCTGTGGGCTCTGGGTGGAGCTCCAAGAGGCCCAGAGGATCGGAGGCAGAGCCAGGGGCCCTGTGCTTCAGCCATCTGCCCAACTCTGGGCCCAGGATAGAGATTCTGGGTCTTTCCTCTTCCATTTAGGACTAGCTGGAGGTCAAAGAGCATTTTCCCCACCCCAGCCACATTGGCTGTCATTTCAGATGACCTTTTCTGGGAAGCTTCCCTGACCCCCTGAGTGTGGATTAGGTGGTCGTCCTAGGTACACCCCTAACACCAGGGCTGCCCGCATTTGGTAACCCTGTCAATCATCATAGTAACCACCCATTTGCTAGTCTGCCTCCACCTGCCAGCCAGACTGATGGGGAGACAGTCCTGTAAGAAGATGAGAATGGTGGGCTTGGGTGGGGAGAAACTGACCTTGCTGGGGTTGCAACTGGGGTTTCATCTGACCCCACAAGACTCTCTGGAGCCAGGGGGCTCTTCAGAGCTCTCCAGGATGTGGCAAGGAGGCCCAGCCCATCTTTCCCCACATCAGGTCACCCTGGCAAGAAGAGCAACCTTGAGTGAGGCACAAGGTGTGAGCCCCCGGCCTTCCCGGTAACTGGGGGACGGGTCCATCAGCCTCGAAGATGGAACCTGGGCCAGCACCACGGTTTCACCTTGAAAATGAATTCTGATCACCATGGTAACATATAGCACATGCATTACCCAACACTTAGGGGGCATTCCCTAAACATTTAAATGTGTAAATGAAAGATAGCATTTGGGGAGGCTTTTGTTCTCTGGGCTACAAAAGCCAGATCCTTCCAACATGCCTCACTCCCTGTGACTCTCACTGCCTGCCTCACCCTGACTGGGAATACGTGCCTCTTCAAACGTGGCCCCTAGAACCCTCGGTCCTTTGACTGGGAGCAGAGAGGCTCTCTCCCAGCTCTTAGTCGAGAGGCTGCTTTTCCATGACGCAGCCCAACATGTTCAGCAGCAGCCTCCTATCGTGCCCATGACTTACCAAAATGCAACAGTTTTGGGTTTTTTTAAAGATTTTTATTTATTTGTTTTTAGAAAAAGGGGAAGGGAGGGAGATAGAGAGGGAGAAAAACATGTGAGAGAGAAACATCAATCCGTTTCGTCTGACACAAGTCCTCAGGAGAATTGAAACTGCGACGCAGACATGTACCCTGACCAGTAATCAAACCGGCAACTTTTCACTTTGTAGGATGATGCCCAACCAACTGAGCCACACTGGTCAGGGCTAAAATTCAAAAGTTTTTCTTCTCAAATATGTTCTGCTGGATTCCCTGTCTTACCCTTATAAACCTGTGTGTCACCCTTCTAAAGCTTGCAGTGGGGAGACAGACAGACAGACAGACAGACAGAAACATCAATTTGTACACGCCCTGACTGAGGATCGAACCTGAAACTTAGGCATGTGCCCTGACCAGGGATCAGATCCATAACCCTTTGGTGTACATATGGGATGATACTCCAACCACCTGAGCTACCTGGCCAGGGCTGAGATTTTTGTTGTTGTTCTGCCAGCACTAGTCAGTTTGGGAAACATTTTTGAAATGACACTAAAATCAGAGCCATTCACGAATGACTCTGAGAGTGAGATGGGGCCTTGGGGAAATGGAGGCTGTCACTGCACTGAGAACAAAGGGGTCCTGGGAGTTACTACCCAATCTCTGCCTCTCCACAGGGGGTCTTCCCTGAGCACCCTAGGGCCACGTGTCCTGGGCGCTGCTTCCCCGCTACCGAGGCTGTCTGGATTTTCCCAGCTAAAAGGGAACACAGACGCCAGCCGCTGGTTTGTACACTCATGGAATGTTAAGACTCAGGTAACCTGCCCTGGCTGGTGTGGCTCAGTGGGTTGAGTGCCAGCCTGCAAACCAAAGGGCTGCTGGTTTGATTCCCAGTCAGGGCACATGCCTGGGTTGCAGTCCGGGTCCCTAGTAGGGGGTTCATAAGAGGCAGCTACACATCGATGTTTCTCTCCCTCTCTTTCTCCCTCCCTTCCCCTCTCTAAAAATAAATAAAATCTTCAAAAAAAAAAAGACTCAGGTGACCTTAGTACTGAGAAATCAGTCCTAGCATCTAGGCCTCCCTCCCTTAGCTGGGTGCAGGGCTCTTCCTGCTCCACCCCTGCAGGCTCCAGGCAGGCGGCTCCCCCCTGCCCCCCCCCACCCCCACCCCCGCCAACACCCAGTGCTCGTGCCCGGCCCGGGCCCACTGGGTGTGGAGTTTCTCTCTGACCGGGATAAGATGTAAAGCAGACGAAGGCACCACTAGATGCATGAGTGATTGGAGGAGCTGGCGTTTTCATTCCTCAGCCACGTGAAGATTTTCCAAATATGGGGAGCCATCTGTTGAAGTGAGAATCGGCAACCTCCCCTCTCCTCGTGAGCTTGGCAGCCACAGGAAGGGAGTCCAGAAGGAGCCCTCGTGCAGACGAGAGGAAATTTAAGCCGTATGGTTCTCATTCATTTACTCTTAAGTCATCAAAATGTTGGTTTTAAAGAGGCTTTTGATGTCCAACTTGCTTTTGGCTTTTTTATGGTAGAGGGAGAGAGAGAGAAAGTCCCAATTCTTAGCTCAGTTTAGGGGAAGCTGGAGATGATCCAGCACCCCAAATTCAAGAAGAGTGGAGCTCCAAGCAGGGGTCTGCTTAGAAATCCAGACAGTGACATTCAATCTCATTTTTAAAAAATGTGCATTGAGCACCTAGTGAATGTCAGGCACAGATATAGGTACCAGGTAAACCAATCATGGTGCTCTTCTGTAAGCATTAGTGAAAAGTGGGGAGACAGACACCTAAGTCAGTTACCACGCTGTTCTCCTGCAGCTGACGCCTCTGCCCAGAGTCCCCTTCTGGGAACACATGGTGGCTCAGTGAGGTCACCTATGCAGTGGGTACACAGAGTCCTGCAGCTCGGGTTTGAATCTGGGCCATCTTCTTTAGAGCTCACAGTCTTAACCTCTAAGAAGTGGAGGAGGAGTTGTTAACCCAAGTAGGGAGAAAGAAGAAAGACTCTCTTGGCCAAGGGAACACTCCCTGAGACAGCCCCAAGGAGGGAAGAGTACAGCACATACAAGGACCAGAACGGCTGTGTGGTAAGCGTAGGAGAGGGGCCCCAGGTCAGGGGTCCCTGGCCTTGCCTGGTGCCAAGGCCAGGATGACGTCTCCAACCCAGGAGGAGAGAGAAACCAATGGAAGACTAGCAGCTTTCCAGGTAACTCTAATATGCAGTCAAGGTTAAGGACTGCTGTGACTATGGTGGTGGCGACTGGGTCAAGGAAAGGGGCATAGACCTGAGAAGGAATTCAGCCTTCATATGATTTGGATGATTGCATGGTAGGGAGGGAAAGGGGACGTATTGAGAATGAAGAGGGATTAGCAAGTGGCATTAAGGGCGAATCCACAGATAAGGGGCCCAGGGACTTGCGGTGTGCAGGAGAAACTGCTGTGCCAACAGTCCCATTGACATCGGAGCTCCTGGCTGAGAGCGTGAGCTCAGAGGCTCTGATGATGGTCCAGGCTTTGCAGTCCTGTTTGTTCCCCTGACCCAAACAGCCTGATGAATATGTGCACACCATGGGGAGTGTCTCAACAGAAATAGACACAAAGTGCTAGATTTGCTGAGAGAACTGACTAACCAGTTCTGCTGGGGATCGTCAGGGAATGCTTAACTGAGGAGGTGACATTGGAGTTGATTCTTAAAGGCTCAGTAGATGTCCTCAGGTCAAGAAGGAAGAGGGTGTCCCGAGATATAAGAGGCACAAGGACGTGAAGGGCCCGCTGAGTGTGGGCAGCAGTGGGAAGCTCAGCATGGCAGCAATGACCAGATGAGGCCGAGAGACGAGTGGGACCTGCAGAGAAGGGCTGTGGAAGCCAAGCAAAGGACCTGAATCTGACCCTTGGAATTACCCCTCTAACTCATAAATTCTCCTCCTCACAGGACTTGGTCTTTTGCCTTTTGTTAGGGGTCCTGAACACAAGAGAATCCTGGGAGCCAATGGGCCCTTGAAGTTCCTATGACCTATTCTCATGTCCTTCCGGGGCAGCAGATCAAAATTGCCGTGGGCACAGGGGAGGTGTCCCGTTGTTGAAACGTATGCAGGAGATCCTGCAAAGTCACTAAGTCACCCACTGGTGGGTCCAGAGGACCCTCACCCTGATTCTTTTCCTCTTTAGAGGTGTCCAAACCGTGGCCCTGGGCCACATGCAGCCCAGGGTGGCTATGAATGTGGCCCAACACAAAATCGTAAATTTACTTGAAACATCATGAGATTTATTTTTTGTGTGTGATTACATGTTGCAATGTACTTAGTGTGTGGCCCAAGACAACTCTTCTTCTTCCAGTGTGGCCCAGAGACGCCAAAAGGTTGGACAGACCAGCTCTGCAGTTTCAACTTATTTCTGTAGATGTTCAGAGGAATGAAAACTGTCTCCATTTGCTATAATGAAAGATTTCCACATTCTTAGGTGATCGATCACCAGTGAAAGAACATTAATTGGACTCCTACTATGTGAAAAGTTCTGTGCAGATCAGAATGTTAAAAATTGGAACACACATTCCTTGGCTGCAAGTTGCTCATCTCTGGGGATGAAGAAATAAAAACGGAAACTAGTAACAGAAGGCAATATATCCTTAGGGCCAAAAGAAATCTTCTTTGATTCCCTAGGCAGACCCATTTGTCCTCTGCCTGTGTTCCCATTGTTCCTGGCACTTGTGACACTCCACGTAGCAATTGTCTCCTGATATTGCAGTTGTTTCCATTTTGTCTCCTCAGCCAACTGGCAGCTCTGCCTTGAGGTGGAACTGCGTCTCCTTCCTCTGTGTGTGAATCCCTCGTCCCTACTTCAAGATCTAGCTTATACTAGATCTTGCTCTATAAATGTTAGATGGATCGATACATGAGCCGTCAAGTCAGTAGGTTTCTCTTAGTTCAGAGGATGGAGGGATACCTATGGACCAGAACGGTCTTAAAAAATTTGACAAATGCGGCAAAGCACAAACCATATGCCTAACCCAGTGGTGAGAAATGAGAACCCAAATAACAAAGTTTGAAAGGAGTAAGTTGGGTAGGAGAGAGAAAGGTCTCCCATAACCACACTCCAGCTGACATTTTCCAGATGGTAGCCATGGCCTCTAATTTGAAGCACAGAGGATTCTGGGACAACTGACAACTAGATTGTTCTGATTTGTGACCAAGCACTGAGTCACAGGGTTCTGGAGTCCCTCCTGGGCATCGTCTTGGGTGCCAGAGCACCAGATGTTGCTCTGGTTTCCATGGAGTTTCCTGGGATCCCACTCTTTCTGCTAGAGATTGTGCCCCTTATGAGTTAGTCCCTTTCACTCTTGCTCAAGTTACAACAGCTAACTTTAGATGCTTCCTGATTACTCCTGGCTGAGTCTCATGAGCAGAATTAAAATGGTTGGAACCTCAGCTGGAGGAGGAACGACTTTCATTGGTCCTGGTCTCTTTTCCATCTCCATGTTATTGTTGATGTTGGAAAAAAAGCAAAGTGAACTCTCTCCTATGACAACACACCACAGGCTGTTGGCTGAGTGCCTGAACCGGTGGGTCGGGGGGAAGGAACACATGTTGGAGGGAGTATGACCACCTCTGGGGGCAGACACGTGTTCTTCTCATAATACATCCCAAAGTGCATAAGCATTTTTTTCTTTTATATATTCATTCAACGTTTAATGATCACTCAGCATATGCCAGGCTCTACACTATCCCATATCCCAGGTTCTTAGACCACAAAAGCATGTTTGAATGGGTCCTGCTAGCCAAGAACTCTGTCAGGCATGTGTGACAGACAGGTATGTGACTCCCAACCCACGTGATCTGTGCAGAGATATCTGAAGGGCACTGTGGAAGAATAGCAGTAACAATAACAACCAACCTTTGAGTGCAATGTTGTGGATTCTGTCTAAGGCTTTTATATGAATCAACTCATTCAATTTTCACAATAATTTAATGGGGAGTGGGAAGAAAGAACAAGTACGTAAGGGAAGTGAGGGCATTCCATTTGCCCTGGCTGGGTGGCTCAGCTGGTTGGAGCATCGTCCCATACACCAAAAGGTCATGGATTTGAGTCCCAGTCAGGATGCACACCTAGGTTGCAGGTTTGATCTCCCCCATAGAGGCATGTACAGGAGGCGACTGATTGATGTTTCTCTCTCACAACGATGTTTCTCTCCCCCTTCCTCTCTCTCTAAAATCAATAAGCGTATCTTTGGGTGAGGATTAAAAAACAAGTCCCCAAATGGAATGGCATATGCCAAAGTGTGGAGGCACAGCCCCTAAGTGGAGTTTGGAGATCTACGTACCTCTTCCTGCAGCTCCTTTTCTCTGTCGCAGACAAAAAGCTTCCTGCAAATATCTTGTAGTCAGTAAGACCTGTTAATTATCAGATGGATTCCAAGTATCTCCAGGGTATTTTCATTTCACTGGAAATAATCTCCTGCAGTAGCTCTGGTCTCTTGTTGAATATGCACCTTATCTAATAGGACCATGGCTGGGAGCCTGTTAATCTGCTCACCCCTGCTTCTCTCTGGCTCTCTGCTGCAGCTGGACCCCTCGCCTTTGCCACCACTCAGCGTCTGCATATCCCTGCAGTGGCTTAAACAGCAATGGCCTACAAGGAAAAGAATGAAGGAGCTATTCATGTTCTCTTTGATTTGCTCCTGCTTTTACCCTGATGTTGCAGCATCAGCATCTACACGTACGATGACATGGAAATGAAGCAAATCAACAGACATGCCTCTGGCCAGGCTTTGGAGCTGACCTTAAAGCCACTGTCTCCCATCTCAAGCCCCGTGAACTTTAGCTTCTCCAAAGAAGAAAGACCTGTCTCTGGAGGACAACTTCAGCACAATGGCGGCGGAAAAGCTGATCCTGAAAGTGGAACAGACTAAGGAAAACCGTGAGGCTAATCCAGCTGTTCTGACTGACTGTGTGCAGGGAAAGGAGAGGCGTGTCACGGGGGGACGTGGGAACCAAGAACTGCATGTGGAACTGTCTGGCTGAGGCGAGGCAGGGTAAGACTCACCCACTGCTAGGAAACCCCCCTGCCTGTATCATAGCAGTTCATGCAATATCACTGTGGGGAATGTATGACATGGCTTAAAAGAACTTGCTCTAAAACAAAGAATCAAAAATTAAAAAAAAAAAATCAGTGCGGAAAAAAAATCTGCTCACCTCCACTGTCTTCTTTTCCCTCGATTTTGCTCCTCCCCTGCTCCCATGAATTGATCCTGGAAGTGTTCTCACTTTCAGTCTAGTGCCTCCTAGGATTTCCCCCACCAACACTGCTTATCTCCTGCCGGAACTGGTTGTTAGGGCCTCAGGTGTCTCTTCTCCCACAGCTCCTGTCATCCTGAGATGGTCCCTAAACAGGATCCAAAAGCCTTCACCACATACAGGATGAGCCACCAGCAGCAGCAGCCACAGCCTGTGTCCGCCTGGGCTGGACACCTGAGAGGTCAGCATCTTCGGACAGTCTGACCCCCAATCAGGATGTAGGTGGAATCTGAACCAAAGGGCTTGTACGGAGCCTGAATCTCAGTGTGGGAAGTGAAAGAAGGGCTCATAGAGGGAGGGGAATTACCAGACCAGTTTGGGGTCCAGAGTAGATGCTTCTGGAATGACTGAGAACAGTAACCCCAGAAAGACAACAAAGTTACGAGCGGTGATCTTTCTTTTCCAAGCCTGAGTCAGATGGATGGCTTGAGAATCTAGGCAAAGCTGACCTTCATGGCCACTTTTCAAGAACTTGAAGCTCCTCCTTGGGCCCAAGACCCTTTCCCACTCCTCTGCGTGTCCTTTGTCCTAAATCAGAGGTAGAGGAGCTCCAAGCCCCAGGCTGGGACAAGGGAATCAGGGAGCCCTGAATGTGGCCTCAGAGGGGACAGGATGGTGCCTCTCAAGAAAGCCAGCTTCCCTCCGTCCGTGTCTTGGCTCCGTGTCCCAATCCTCTCCAGAGCATTTGAGGCCCAGTGTCTTTTTTAATAGGAACAAGAGACTCATAAATCCCAAGCCAGACTCCCTTGGAAGGCACTGGCTCAGCTCTTGCCTCCTGGGCTCCCTGCCATGGGGAACACCTCCCGGCCTGCTCTCCCTCACTCCCCGAGGACTTCACACATTGACTTCTGCCTCCAGCAGGGCAGCCTCTACCCAACTGGCCAGAGGCCTGGGGCCTGCTCTGGTTACGATGGATGAACATCTTTGGGCTGAATTGTAGACCTCAAGTTCTTCTGAACTTTGGGGTTGCTGCCTCCAGAGAGGCTGACCCAGCATTTTGGGGAAGGTCTGATAGACTAGGTGTGAAGAGGTCCCAGAGAACCATCAACCCAGCCAATGGTGGGTTACTAAGGGGGAAACCTGGGAAATGTTTAGCTGTCTACGGTCGCCTTTCCTTCAGTGGAGGCCCCAGAAGCCAGAATCGCCTGAGCCTTCTGTGGCCCCATCTCAGGTGCTAATCCTCTTCCCTCCCCCAACTGTTCAGCCAGCCATCTTGGGGTCTATGTCTCTTCCACTCAGGCGATGGGGCTCCGGCCCCTCCTCTTTCCTCTTCCCTTTCCAGTCAACCTTGTCCTCTGTCTGGAGGTCATGAGCAGAGACCTCCAGGTGCAGCCTGTGCCGGGATAAGAGGACTCAGTCCCACACTGTCAGGCACATCTGTCAAGACGGCTTTAGGGTTTATAATTAGGAGAACCAGCTGGGCTCCTTCTTCAGTCTCCCCCCTCCTGGCTCCCACCCCCAGCCTGTCTTGTAGCTTGGCTTCTTAGATGGGACCAAAAATAAAAAGAAAGAAGAGCTACTGAACCCACCTCCTCCCTATGTTCTGAAAATTGCCTTGTGCCAGGTCTTATTTCTTACTCGAATCTTGGCTTCCTGGCCCTTTCGATGTCCCTAGGATTTGCAGAAGAAAGGTTCCCATGGAGGAAAGTGACTGGGAGTGGTCACAGGTGGAAGTATCTTTCTTTTGTGTCACAGCAGGTTGCCCTGGGGCTGGCCCTGGGCCTGGGGCTGGAGCTGGAGCCTTTACTGGGGCTGACTGGGCAGAAATAACCTGGGGCCACAAGGAGCCCTGGGGGCTGCTCAGGCCTAGGCCCTAACCTGCAGGGCAACCTTGGGTGGGATTGTTTCCCTCTCTGGGTCTCAGTTTCTCTGGGAGAATGCTCTGCTTTGGAAGGTACTCCAATAGGCAACTATAGGAAAGAGGAGGATCCTCACATACAGCCATTTGTGTCGAAGGTGGAGGGAGGGTCTTGAGAGGTTTTAGTGTTTTAACTTAAACACCAAAGGGTGCTGGTCCCGGAGGGCGAGTGGGATGGTGGGGCAAACAGGACATCGCAGAGTCTATGGCGGGTCCCAGGCAGGTCTAGGCGGGTCTGCGGTCTGTTCCTGAAGATTCAGTCCCTGTGTCAGGCCAGTTCCAAGAAAGCCTGAATCTTGGGCATGGAGTTCTAGACAAGTGGTTTTTGACCATTAGGGCAAATCTGAAGCCCCTGTGGAGGCCCCCTTTCCTGCCCCCTCTCCTGCTCTGCTTGAGGCTGCCTGCACCTCCTGGGTTTCCTTGTCTCTGGGTCTCTCTCTCTGTGGGAACCTGCCCCTTGGAAACCCAATTACTGGAACCTGTAGGAAAGTCTAATTGAATATTTGTATTGAAAACAGGAACCAGGGCCCAGGGCCCTGATTAGTGCGATCAGGGGACAAGAGAGGAGCTGGGTTTGCTTTTCATTCTGGATTAGAGCTACCTTTAATTGTGCCGAGAGCAGAGAGTGGGACAGATAATGGGTCTGAAGTTTGTTTTCTCACCAGCTGTCCCTCCCTCTTTCCATCCTCCCTGCAGGGAAGGGGGTAGGGCAATGGCCCTGAGGACTATCCCAGCAGCAGCCCACAGGGCACTCTGCACTCCCGGGCCCCAGCCTGTGTCTCAGGACCTGCCAATTTGCCTAGAGATGGGGTGGCATATGCAGTTCTGAGTGGGCAGGCCATGTGCGTGGTCATGGGCGCCCCTGGGCAAGTGGGAGATGCTTACTGTTATATTCGAAAGCGAGAGTGAAGAAACTAGGAACCGATAGACTCTTAAAATGTTTTATTGGCCAAACAAAGTTTTTACCTGCGCAGGGGCGGACTCTCCCAAATGTGACTGGAGTCACTGTGCTCCACAGAGCAACCAAATGAGAGCCGCGCCTGAGCTTACAGGCTATGGGTTTTTATAATAGCAGAGCAAGCAAGCGTTTGCACAGAAGCAGGATGTGGCAGTTAGCTATTGGCTCAGGGGATTGGCGCCACTATACCTTATTGGTTGTTTACAGACAAATACGGGCAGGAAGGCTTCCCGGGCTTACGCCTGGGATTTAAAATTTTCTATTTCCTCATATTGCTTGTTTTCCTCTATTTCTCAACCTTTCCACGGTCCTGACACTTACCAGGACACCGGTGGGTACTGGAACCCACCTGCCAGGTGACCTTGCTGGGTGTGTGATTTATGGAAGCCTGAGAGATGTGATTGAGCTCTCCCTCCCTGGGAGGCATTCGGGGAGCCATGGGGACCCACGGTTGCTTGGCTGGCCCTCTCTGGCTTGGGAGCCAGGGATGGATGGCTCTAAACTTCTCCAGAGCAAAAGCTGTAGTGACCTGGGGGCTGCCCCTGCTTCTGCCCCGAGGTCCCTGTGGACATTGTTGCTTATTATCTGAGAGAGGCCCAGCGTCAAGATGCAGGGGTGCCTGCATGGGGGCACACAGAGTCCACTGGTGCCCTCCTCAGGGGCAGGGTGTTGCCCCGTAAGACAGGTACTACTGGCCATGACATCATAGGTGAGGACAATTAGATCATATAAGTCACTTTCTCGAGGCCACACAGCCAGCTCCAGTCAGAACTGGGGTTTCAACCCAGGTTTGTCTGCTCCTGGACCCACCCTTCCCCTCAGGCCCATCCCTTTCAGAAGAAGAATCAAGGGGCCCAGGGGTGGGGCTTGGGGACTAGTGGAGCGATAAGGAAATTTGGTCATTCTACCTTTTTTCCTGAACAGAGTGTGAAGAGAGAGGAGACACCCCTGAACGTGGCTCTGAGTCGCTGGCAGTGGACACCGGAAGCAGCAGTGTCTGTCACAAACCTCCCATCCCTGCTCTCCGCCCACCCTCCGAAGCCTGGCCTGTACGCTGTCACAAGGCTGTCATCCCTGATTCCCTGCTGTGCGCTGGGCCCATGGGAAGTGCTCCGTTGGGTAGCGCATTCGATCTTGCCACAGCCACAGGAGGGGGCTGCTCACCCCATCGAAGGCGGGGAGGGAGGGAGCCTGTGATACTGAGTAGCTTGTTCACACACTGTGCCGCCAGAGCCCAGCACTAACCACTGAGCAGCACAGCTTCGAGGGGATGCTGCCTGCCACCCCCACGGCCACCTCCCTGCCTCTCCAAGGGGTCTGCGCTATGGTTGGAGGGAGGGGGAGTGGCAGAGTCACCACTCTGCTCCCCAGGGGCGGTGTCCCTTTGCTTAGCTGTTGGAAGCCCAGAGATCAGAAGAGGCAAGGGGAGCCTGCTCTGGGCAGGGGGGTGCCTCCCGCCTGGCAGCCCCCATGGCAGCAGGGTGACCTGGTGGCAAGGACTCCTGGGCTGTGAGCCTCCCTGAGCACCACAGCCAGCACTGAGTCTGGCTGGCCTGCAGAAGCCCTGAGCACTGGGCATTTGTGGGGCCCTGGTGATACTGGGGTGTGGAAGGGGTCCATGTGTGACCTCGCGTGGAGGTGACGACACACTGAGGCATAGGGTCTGTCCCGAGGGGTCTCTGCCTGACAGATGATCTCACTGAGTCTGAAATGACTGGCCTCCACTCCTAAGCTCTTTATCCCCCGTTTATGCTTTGGGAAGCGCACGGATAGGGGACATTGGAGGGAACCCAAGGACCAGAGGAACGGGGAAACAGAGGAGGAGACTGAATATCAGGCCCCAGAGCCACCTGGATGCTCCCCATCCTCGGACTATGCTGCCCTCACAGTGAAGCAGTTGAACCCGCTCCTGAGACCCGCTCCCTTCGCAGTAAACAGTAGTAGGAAAACGCAGCTGTTTGTGTATAAACTAAGGCTCGTTACAGCCCTGGAAGCTTCCAACTCTGGGGCCCACAGGCTTGGAGCAGAGAACACAGTGGGGAGGAAACTCCTGTGTGAGCTGGGACTGCTGTCACCCTTGCTCTCCACCATCTGGACCTGCCCCACTGCCCACCCAACCCCCCCCCCCCCCCCCCCCCCCCCAGGGCCCAAACGCAGCCCAGCTGCAGGGCATCAGCCTCTCATTGCGTCCTCAGGGCTCCTGCTCAAACAGAGCCGATCTGCCTGGGTGAGAGGTCGGCAAGCTGGGGTTTGGCTTTTCCCAGGGTGCTGTGAAAACGTACGGGGAGGAGGGGCAGGGGCACAGGGATCCTGAAAACTGACCTCTGCCCAGAGGAAAGCTGGAGTGTGGGTGCAGGCTCAAGCCCCCTTGGCACTTGGCAGGGTGGGAAAGCGGTGGCAGCCCTGGGGAGAAAAGGCTGGGGACTGGGGCCACTGTGGCAGACAGCGGTGGGGATGGACGCACTCAGACCGCGTGGGCATTAACTGGTTATGTAAATAACATGCAAATTGGCCCCTTATGGTGCTTCAGTCAATAGCCAGGCATTTTTTATCTTTGACCGGAGGCTTTGGTCTCTGTAGGTCCCAGCAGGTCACCAGGTGGGAGGGGGGCAGTCAGCTTCACAAAAAGTTGGATGGGAGGGGAGGGATCATCACTTTCCTCTGCGAAGTAGCTGTCACTCCAAAGGGTCTGCCAGTGGGGATCAGCAGCAGAGAGACCCTGGGAGCCCCTCCCAGTGCTGGGGGAGAGCCGTGCTGAGCCTGATAGATGGGCCTCGGCAGCCGCTCTAGCCACCCTGCTGGGGGTCGGGGTCGGGCTCTGCAGGGCAAGGTCAGACTGAGGGCGGAGGGAGCTCCTGGTAGCTGAAATGTCAGGGCAACAGAAATGTCGGGGCAGGCGATGCAGTTAGAGAAGGCTGGGGAGGAGAGGTGGGTGTTGGTATTTCCCAGCTGAGAACGGGGACAGAGGGAGAAAGAGCAGGCCTCCTCCCTGTGTGTGTGGGGGGGCGCTAAGAGTTGTGTTTCTAGGCTTCCTAAAGCCCTTGAGTGCCTGTATTTTGCGTGGGCACCTGTGCTGGTAGGAATGAGGTCCAAATGCAGTGAGTATGCAGCATCCTCACCTCACTCCAGACACATGCACACACACTAATACCTTCCTCTCATTTAGAAGAAAAGGAACCTGATTTCTGTAGAAACCTGGCCATCTATATAACCAAAGTGTCCCAGTTTACATTCTTGGCCATATACAATGTCTCTCCTCCTCCTTGTTTCTCCAGAATCCCAAAATGCAATGCTCGAATTCCCTCTGGATCCATCCCAGGGGTCCACCCTCTCCAGAGAGGCTCCCCTTCTCTCCTTCTGTGTCTGAGAGTTGTGGGGTGGGACGGGGGAGGGGCAGCCCTTGCCCATTCCGCCTTGTGGTCACAACACCAGGGCCCAGGCGCCTGTCCTCAGCGGGAGGAGACTGCTGCGAACTCCCTGTTTCTCCGGGAGTGTTGAGCTCCGAGGGAAATCTGCGTGTATCTGAGTTCATGGAGCTGGGAAGTGAGGTAGATGAGTTTGGTTTTTTGTGGGAGCCCAGGAAGTAGGGCTCACAGCCTTCTCTCTTTCCAACCCATTCCGTGGCCTGTGCCATTGCTCGAGCACCATCTCCCAGAAACCCTGGGGGTGGGAGTGGTGGAGGGGGACTTGTATGGTTATAGATAGAAATACAGGGCAGAGAGCATCCCCCAGAAATACAGGAATCCTGGGTTTGCCCCCCTTGCTGGACAGAACCTTGCTTCACCAGGTGGACGCTCTCCAGCTTGGGTCAGGGGTTGAGGCAGCCCTGTGTTGGAGCAGGGCCCACAGACAGCTGTCAAACTGCCGCCTCCTCACTTCATAAATTCCCCTGACACTTCCCTGGGATACCTTGAGTTTGACCTCGGTGCAGGGAGCAAAGTCCTTTCTTTGTCTCCTAATAAACAGCCTTGGGATTGCTGGCTTCCAGCTGTTCTGCAGCCCCTTTGGCCAACTCCCACTCACCCTAGAAGCTCTTTCTCCCTGTGAAGTCTCATTAAGTGGAAGCTTGGGGCCAAGGCAAGCCTCTTGCAGGCCACCTCTCGCCTTATTAGTGCAATCATTTCTGTCTGGCGTGATGGTTCGGCTCCTCCTGGAAGCCTGTCTGCACAGAGGCCTCTTGGAAACTATTGGAAACCATTGGAAAACACTGTCTGCATCCTCAGAGTGACCAGGGGCATTTCTCCTTTGGGATCATAGTGCCAAGTGGCTGGGGCAGGGGTGGGGGAGTGGGTGGGGGGTGGGGTTACCTAGGCCTTCTCCTGGGCCCTCAGAAGGCAGTTACTGTCGGATCAGGTACACGAATGGTGGGTGCTCTGGACACCTCCTCCCTACAGCCTGGATTCCTTCCCTCAGGGCACGTGCTCAGGGAGGCCTGGTTTCGTGAAACAGTTGTGTGATGGTGACCAGTCAAAGAGCAGATGGGCCTGGGCTCAAACCCACTTATGAGCTGGACTACAGGGGCATGATTCTGCCCCTCAATGGGCATCAGTTTCTCTATCTGGCAATGGGAGGGGGGTGAAAGCAGACTGACCGTAGGGTTTTGTGAGCGTTACAGGAGAGCACTCTCACACTGTGCCAGCCAAGAGCCACATCAGCTATCGCCCCCTACAGGCCGCAGTGTGTGTTGGTCTGTGGGGAAACAGGAGGATTTTGCTGTTGTATGTGGGCCAAAGCTTCTGGACTTTTCCCTCTTGCTCCAATTCTGGAAGTCCCAAAGTTGCCCGGAAAGTTTGCTTTAGCTGGGAATATTGATGACATTGAGAACAGGTAGGGGAATTACGGCAACGAGATTCAGGGGTGGGAGGCATACTTCATTTTACATTTAACTAATTAATTGTAATTTTAATTTTTTTCAATTACAGTTACATTCAATATTATATTAGTTTCAGGTGTACAGCATAGTGGTTAGACATTTATGTAACTTATGAAGCGATTCCCACCTTACACCATCCATAGTTATTTCAATATATTGACTATATTCCTTGTACTGTACTTTACATCCCAGTGACTGTTCTATAACAACCAATTAGTACTTCTTAATCCCCTCACCTTCCCTGCCCCCAACCCCCCACGCTCCTCCCAGCTGGCAGCCATCAGTTTGTTCTCCGTATCTATGTCTGTTTCTGTTTTGTTTCTTCATTTATTTTGTTTTTGAGATTTCCCATATAAGCGAAATCATATAGTATTCGTCTTTTTCTGTCTGACTTATTTTGCTTAGCACAATGCCCTCTGGGTCCATCCACGTTGGTGCGGATGGCAAGATTTCCTTCTTTCTTATGGCGGAGCAACACCCCACTGTGTACACGCACCTCATCTTCTTTATCCATTTGTCTATCCATGGGCACTTGGACTGCTTCCTTGTCTTGGCTGTTGCAAATAATGCTGCAGTGAACATAGGGGTGCATGTATTCTTTCGAATTAGTATTTTGGGTTTCTTTGGATATATACCCAGAAGTGGGCCATGAGATAGTTCTATTTTTAATTTTTTAAGGGCTCTCTATACTGTTCTCCATAGTGGTTCCAGCCATCTTCATTTTCACCAATAGTGCACAAGAGTTCCCTTCTCTCCACATTCACACCAACACTTGTTGTTTGTTGATTTATTGATGATAGCCATTCTGACAGGTGTGGGGTGATAGTGCTGATGAGTTGCATTTCTTTGATGATTAGTGACATTGAGCATCTTTTCATATGTCTATTGGCCATCTGTACGTCATCTTTGGAGAAATGTCTATTCAGGTCCTCTGCCCATTTTTTAATTGGGTTGATGTTGTTGTTTTTTGGTGTTAAGCTGTATGAGTTATTTATAAATTTTGGATATTAACTGCTTATCAAATGTATCATTGGTAAATATCTTCCTTTGCTGTGCAAAAACTTTTTAGTTTGATATAGTCTTATTTGTTTATTTTTTTTCTTTTGTTCCCTTGCTCGAGGAGATATTTAAAAAAATTACTCAGAACAATGTGAAAAAGTTTTCTGCCTATGTTTTCTTCTAGGAGTTTTATGATTTCAGGTCTTATATTTAATCCATTTTGAGTTTATGCTTGTATGTAGTGTAAGAAGGTAGTCTAGTTTTGGGGTTTTTTTTGCATATATCTGTCTCATTTTGCAGGAGGCATACTTTAAATCATAATGTCCTTTAAACTCTTTTGTTCTGTGTTTACATGATATAAAACCAATTTTAAAAATTAATAGCATTAAAAATTTAAATGTTAGGCAAAACAGGAGACACACTGGGAGAGATCTCTTTCAAGCTTTCCTAATTATTAAACTTCAAGGTGTTTGATATCAGAGCTAAGGGGTAATAGTGAGCTGTTCCTCAGAGGAGGAAAAGAATGTGGGGGCCTGGGGTGTCTAGTCCAAGGCCACGGGAGGTCCCTGTATCTGTCTGGGGTCATTTCCCCTGTGGGTTATTTTTTGTCCACGTGCCTTGCCCCAGCTCCTCTTCTGCAGGCTGGACACAAGCACTCACTGTCCGAGCATCGTGGGTGCTGCCCTGTGCTGGGTGAGGTGGGAGGAGGCAGCCCCCACCCCTGGAGGTCACCTTGCTGAGCTCTCTTTCCTGCCCTTGTTAAAGGTCTGTCTTGTCTTCATGGCTTAGCTCAAAGGCCACCCCTCCATGAAGCCCTCCTTATTTCTACCAAGTCAGAATTCACCTCACCATCCTCTCACGTATTTCTTGCTCAGCCCTCCATTGTGTTTTATGTCATCCTCTGTCATTCGGAGCCAATCATTTGAAGGCCCTTGAGAGCAGAGCTCACACTGGTGAACTCACACTGGTTCTAGAGTTCCTAGCCCAGTGGCCGGAATAAGCACTCCATCCGTGCTTGTGAATTCACGAGTGAGTGAGTGAGAAGCTTTTAGGCCTTAGGACCTCCTAGACAGGCTCTGATTCTTTGAACTTCCATCTCCATCTGTAAAATGGAAAATGTTCTCAGGTGCACCATTGGTCCTGGTGGATGCCCAACAAATTGGGGCAGTACTCACTTTCATTTAGAGACCACCAGTGCCCTGGGACTTCCTGTCAGCAATCTCATATAGAGATTTTACCTTCCTACTATTCCCCACTGGCTTCTTGATGTCACAAGGGCCTTAGCTTCAGGCTGAATATCCCAGACCTGCAGTTACCTCAGGGAATCAGCCTCGGCCCTGCTCCCCCATTGTGCTCTAGCACGGTCTTGGGGAAAATCTTCCTGGTGTGTCCATGCCCGCTGAGGGTGTCAGGGACAGTGCTTGAGCATCTGGCATGAGGAGGCTGTCTTGAACAGCCACATGTGAGCAGGTTTCTGCCCCTCCGACCTCATGTTTTCCTTTCCTACCCACCTTTCACTTCCCACTTTATGCTTTTCCTCCTTTCTCCTTCATTCTTGCTTTCCTCTCTCCAAATCACCCACCGGCTTGAGTCTACAGAGGGGTGAGGGACAGGCAGCAGGAATGTGTGCGTGAGAGGAGCCAGGGTGGGCATGGAGGGGCAGTCCATTTCTTTCATTGATTACCTGTCTCTGGCCAATCTTCTGGTCCACCTCCCTGTAAGAGCTCATGGGTTCTGCTGAATGAGAAGAAGCTCCTTTTTGTCCTCTGTTATTCCTTCCTGGTCCTCCCTGCTTGGTCCCCAAGAGGCCCATGGAGCTAGGGTCTTGCCAGAGTTCTTCTGTAAGCAGAATCTGTCTGGGTCATGGAGAACAAGTCTTTAAATTTTATGTCTGCAGAAGCTGCCAGTCATACCTCAAATAAGATCTTTAGTTTTTCCTCACAAAGTGGCATCTTCTCCCCTAGTACAGTAGGAAGTGAGGCCTCTTGGGGTTTGGGATGTGTAGTATGATGTTCCCAAGGGTGGGACTAGGGCCATCAAGAGCCTCTTCATTCCTTTCCCCAGTCACAGAACAAACACTCCATCCACACAGGGCAGTGGAGGCCAGGGCAGCTGGACCAGGTGCCACGCTCTGCGCCCAGGCCTATGCTGGCCGTGACCTTCTCCCTGTGCCTCCTCTGCATCTGGTCCACAACCCTCAGCCCTAGTGGAAGTGCCTTCAGGTTTATACGGTGCTATTTACTGGCCCTCTGCCAATTAGTGACACTTTGAAATTCCCTTATATGACGCACTGCTGCTCTGACAATAAACAAGTCATTAGCTGGGTCGGAGGGCAGCTTCCAGCTGGTTTTGATTCATTGTTTCTGAACAGGCTCAAGAGGCTCATTAAGCTGCAGGGTCCCCAGCCTAAGGCTCAGGAAACTCCTCAAGCAGGGGGCGCATGGGGGCACTGGGTCACTGTCATCTGCTTTTCCCTCTGATCCCCCACGGGCTCATCACCCCATCACTGGAGGGCATACTCACGGCCACCACAGCACCTATCCCTCTTACCTAAGACACAGACGTGGGACAAAGTCCTCAGCAGGGAGGGAACTTGGAGGAAGAGCAGGTTATGGTGAAAGGAGGCTCAGTGGAAAGAAGAGACTTAGGCGCCAAAGAAAGGAGAGGTGGGGGGTGGAAATCGAAACTCCAGTGGGTGCTTTGGGGTCGGGAAAATCTGGGGACTGCAGAGATCACCCAGGCCACCCCCTCCATTTTATATATGTGAAATCAATCTCCAGATAGATGAAGTGAATTTTACAAGTTCCCCCAGCTCGTAAGTGCCTGAGATCAGGTGAGAGCCAGGGCTAGCTCTTGGTCTACTTGTGCATGACCATCCCCACCTCCTAAGAAAGAACCAGTAACTTGGGAGAGAGTGGAAAGTGTCCTGCTACAGGGCCCCTGCTGACTTCTGCCATCCTCCTCCTCCTCCTCCTCCGATTGCCTGGCATGCGCCTCTGTTTGTGGGCTTCTGCACAGGTGAAAGGGTCATGTGAGGATGTCAAAGTCCTGTGTTTTGAGTGGATAGGGAAGCAGGGGCCTAGTGACAGAGCACTGAACTGGGCACTGCAGGAGAAACCAGGATGATTAGACCTGCTTTTCCAGAGGTACTTGGTCTAATTGCAAAAACTCGTGAACTTGAACTTAAAGCACTATGAAAAAGTGATGGGGGGTGGGTATGACCATGGAGCAGTTAACGTCTGAATGATAAATTCCACAAACTGAAGCCCTGGTCAGGGAGCCATGGGGGGTGGGGGGGATCAGATTGGATATAGCCCTCAGTGCCAGGGATGATGGCTTGGATGCTGACATGGGGGCAGGGGACACAATCTCTATTTTGTAAGAGGCAGACAGCTGACATGAGGCCTTTGCAAAAATCTGGAAGCCTGTAAGGAATGCATCTTCAGAGAAATCAGGACTAGAAAAATACCACTCACAGCCTTCGGGTTGTGACTAAGTGAGCTTGTCTTCGCTGTGGCTCCAAATGGAAAAAGTCTCCAGTGAGAAATAGAAGCCCCAGGTCAAAATCATATGAGACTTAGTGTCTGAATTTCCACTGTTTGGAATTCTGAAGCTGAGAAATTGACGTAGAAATTGGTCCCAGAGAGTCAAACTGCTGGAGTATCAAGAGAGGGAAGTGCAAGACCGCTCTGGAGGAACATGCCCCAGAGCAGCTGCATTCTCACAGCACAGCAGATCCTCTTTGAAGTTGTACCAACAATAAAAAAAATCACACACCACATGAGGACATGATGCACCACTTGGGAAAGTCAGCAAACATATCACACTAGTTTAGCATTTTAAAAATGTAAAATAACAACATGAAAGAGACTTTAAAACAACTATGTTGAATGTGATTACAAATATGAAAAAGAAAAACCATAAAGAAAGGGTAGGCTATTTTGAAAGGGAACAGGCATATTTATGAAAAGAACCAAAGAGAGCTTTCTAAAAATTACAAAGATAGTTTTGTTGCAATAAAAGCTCCAAGGATGTGTCAAATGGTGGATTAGAGAAAGCTGAACAGAGAATTAGTGAACTGAAAAATAGACTGGAGGAAATTACCCCTCACGCAGCATGGGAAGATAAGGAGAGAGAAAATATGAAAGAGGAGCTAAGAGGCATGGAGGGTAGAATGAGAGGGTCCAAACTACCCCTTCAAGGGGTTGCAGAAGGAGGAGAATAGAGAATATGGGGCAGGTGGCAATATTCAATATTCCAGAATTGACAGAAGCTATTCATCCTCCGACTGAAGAAATATTAAGAGTTCTGAGGACACCTAAAGGTAAGTCCACACTCAGGTATGTTACAACGAAGCGCATTCAGAGAAACGCAGTGTGATGAAAGACTAACAAGAAAGAGGGGTTCCTTTCACCCAGGAACATCTGGAAAGGATCTTGGAGTCTTGCAGACTGAATAGAATTTTAAAAGGCCATATTCTGAGGCTGGTGGTGAGATCTAAGAAATAGTAGAAAAAGATGAGATCCTGGCCTGCCTTACTAGTGTACAAGCAGGTTTTAACAATTTTGTTTTGAGTTAAGTTACCTAGGCTCTGGATACCTGTTTGTTAACTAAAAGCACTGGGGGACCCTCGCTGCTCTGGGCCTTCACTCACACCCAGTCTTTGTTCTTCCCTTTCAGGGCTCTGTTCCACCTCCGGGACCCACTGCAACTGCACAGTCTGGGAAAGCACAGGTTGCCACTCACCTTCCAGGCAGCACTCATAGTCACACAGCCCCCCGAGGCTTCCCCTCCTCTGGGGCGTGTTGACGTCGGACAACCCAGCCTTCCTCCTGTCTGCTCGGGGTCCGTTGGGCAGCGGACGGCCAGGCTGCCCCGCTCATCTGTGTCTTGTTAGCAGTGCCGGCGGCTTCAGAAAAAGGGGCAACTGGGCTGTGGTAATTGGCTCCCGAGAGCAGCAAGTCACTGGAGGGGGAAGGAGCCTGGTGAGGAAGGGGAGGGGGCTTAATGGGAAGCAAATGCCACCGAGGAGCCTTAGGTGGACCCTCCCCCAGTTCTCGGCCATTAGCATTCCTCAGACACCTGCAGGCACTTGACCCGCTGGGGATGGGATGTGCCGACTCCTCCCTGCTGGTACACAGAACCGGAAGATGGATTTGGTTCCAATTATGGGGGCAGGGAGCAGGGGTGGATGTGAGGCAGGAGACCCCCTTCCTGTGTCTTTTGAGAGCGTGCGGTTTTATGTGGCAGTTGTCAAATTCAGGTTCACCTGATGGCTGTTTACGGTGTCGGGCAAAGAGCACTGGGCCATGAGAGCCGATGAGCGTGGGCCCAAATTCCAAATGATCCCTGTTCTGGCTTTGCAACGGCAGAAAAAGCACTGAGTCTCTGTGGTCCTCCACACCCTCCCCTGGAAGAATAACAAGGGAATACCATCTACTTGACAGAGTCGCCTGAAGAACACATAAGGCAGACCGCTGGAGAGTGCCTAGCAGGGCGCTTATCATAGGATGGACACTCAAAAAATACTGATTTTCCTTCATCTCTGGGTTACAAATACCTTTAGGGCAGGAGTGTCCAACCTTTTGGCATCTCTGGGCCACAATGAAGAACAAGAGTTGTCTTGGGCCATGCATTAAATACATTGTGACATGTGATCACAAAAAAATTTCATAATGTTTTAAGTAAATTTAGGATTTTGTGTTGGGCTGCATTCATAGCCATCCTGGGCCACACGTGGCCCAGGTTGGACACCCCTGCTGTAGGGGAAGGATGGTGTGTTACTCATCTTTGTAACCCCCAAGGGGCCTAATGCAGACCCAGGCACACAAAGTGACTTTTGAGGAAATGAAGCATGAATACCCTACACATTGAGCTCCCACACCCCTCCTACTAGTACAGGTCAAAGGTCAGCTCAGAAGCTCAGGTGCCAGGAAGGAAAGACTGAGTCCCCGAAGAGTCACTAAAATGAGTGTGGTGGTGGCCTGCTGAGGAACCAGTAAAAAGACAGAATATCCTTGAGGTCGCTTGAAGAACTCACCCCATGTGAGCACTCGGAGATGGAGGGTCCCTCTTGCTGGGAGGAGGCTGTGGCTGGGAAGGAGACCGCCGTGAGGGGGACCCAGCCTGGCCTGGGGGAGGATGGCATCCTTTCCCTGCTTCTCCTGCCCTTCACGTGCAGGTGCTGTGCCAGTGGCACCAGGACGGGACCAGCTTGCCCGAGGCTGGGGGATGGTGGATGGTCTCCGGGGCTGCTCCCCTCCAGCGGTGAGGCCCCTCTGGCTGGGGCTCCTGCCCACCTGCTCTCCAGCTGCAGCCTGATGGATGGCAGCATCTTCCAGGCATCTCTGATCTGTCATCCTCAGTGCCAAATATCTGTGCCGTGGATCTGTTGGATGTGTGTTTTTTCTTTGTCTTGGGTGTGAAACATCTCCATTCTTCACTTGAATGATTCTCTTCTTTATTGTTATTGTCTCACCCACTCCATTTATTTGCTTTCCCCTGGCCCCAGCCACGTTCCCTTTCTTCGCCTAGGTCGCCCACAGCCCATGCCAACCCTCGCTGCTTCCCTTCCTCCCCAGCTCCAGGCCCTCTCTGCTGGTATCCCAGGGCCCTGCTGGGAACCTCTCTCAGACCAGATGTGGCCTCCTCCTCCTCCTCTTCCCTCTGATTTGCCAAGGGCTGCAGGGGGTAGAGGGGTGGGAGAGACTCTCCAGCACCTACATCCTGCTCTCCTCACTCTGCTTCCTGCCCAGAGCAGGGGCAGAGAGCAGTGCATGACAGCTCTTTGTTTGGTGCCAGAGCTGAGGGTGGTGGGTGATGCGGGGCAGGAACTGGGGAGCTTAGCCAGCAGGGCCCCTTGGTCCCCTCTGCCACAGAGCCGAAATGGAAAGTTCTGTCTACAATCTATTAAGTATCCCAAACTCTTCACTCTGGGTTCTGTCAAGGCCTCCCTGCCTAAATGTTGCCCGACTAGCATTATCTTACAGTGGGTTAGTATCGATGGGCTATGAAAGGCCTTCATGCCCACTCACTGTCTTTGCCACCCTTTCCACAGCTGTGGGATTCAGGGTATCAGCAAACAAGGACAGAGGGGTCTTGGGGGCCAGTGACATTCAGCTTGTACAGGCCAGGCACAGATTTCAACCCCAATCTGGGTATGTGAAGAGTGGTTCATTAGCTTTAAAGCTGGACTGTCTTTTTCCACCTGGCCCCATCTGACCCTGTTCCCACACCTGAAAACAGAACTCTCCTGACAAATAGAGCCTGAGTTTGAAGACACCGGCCAGCCTGGGCTACACCTCTCTGCTTCTGGAATCATTGCTCCCTTTGGCCTCAACGGGACTGGAATTGACTTCTGGGATTACCAGAGAGAGGACTGGAGGTGTGAAGGGATTGGACCCTCTGAGGGATGAGGCACGCGAGAGAAAACAGACATCATCAGAGGCAGAGGTCTAGCCAGAAACAGCAAGGCTTGTGAGCCTACAAAACATCACCAATCAACCAGCCCAGCCAGGGCCCAGGCCAGGCTGTGTGGGGCCCGAGTGTTTATGGTGTGGTGGTAGGACTCTCTTTATTTAGTTAGTTTCTAGAGATTTTATTTACTTATCTTTAGAGAGAGGGGAAGGGAGGGAGAAAGAGAGGGAGAGAAACATCAATCAATTGCCTCCTATACGTGTCCTGACTGGGGACCAAGCCTGAAACCCAGGCATGTGCCCTGACTAGGAATTGAACCAGCAACCTTTTGCTTTTCAGGATGATGCCCGGCCCACTGAGCCACACCGGTCAGGGCAGTTGGGGTTTCTTTAAGTAAAAGAATTCACATATTTCAACACAATGTTACCAGGCAGGGCTGCTCCCAACGCTTCATAAGGGAGCCTGTGCACGGGCCATTTGCTTCCCAGCAGACCCACCCTGAAACAGAGCTTGAGCAAGTTCATACTGAGCACCTGGGCAGATGGTATAGTATGGAATAGACCAGGTCCATGGCCCTCCACCCCTAGTGGGCCGGATACCCCTGGGCATGTGCGCCTCACCCCCAGAAACTCAGTGTTAGTGGATTGGGGGAGGGGACTTTGAGCCTGCCTGTTTCACTTTGAGTCCCCCAGAGGACGACAACACTGGCCATCTGGGGATAAGTCTCTGAGAAACACTGGCCCAGCCCACACTGCCCGGAAGAAGTGATGGAGGAGGGAGGAGAAAGTGTCACCTGAATCATAGAGCGAATTAGGGCGGAGGAGAGCTGGGATCTGGGCCCTGGGTTCCCAGCCCCCTCTTCCAGCTGGGCTTGCTCTTCCTGATCAAACTTTGCTGTCTGAACAAGCAGGGTATTACCAGGGGTGGGGATGTGATTGAAATGAAGCAGAGAGAGCAGGGACAATACAGCAGGTAGGTGTGAGGGGAGACGTGCAGCAGAACTACTCAGGACTCTGGAAAGCTGAGAGACCCTGGGGCCCAGAGGTGATGCCAGGTCACCTGGGAGGGGACCTTTAATTGCTGACAGGCACCTTGGGGGAGGGCAGCTCCTCCCCCAGTGTGGGACACCAACGGAGTGGTGGCTCCAAGCTTTCGGGGCCCCCAGGTCACAGGTCACCATCCAAGGACGCAATATCAAGGTGAAGCTCTCACGAAGATAAAATACTGACTGGTCTGGATAGGAACTTTGTTTGTTAGCTTGTGACGGCAGGAGATTTAGTCTCAACATGTGAATGCCACTCCTCACCCCCGGGAGTCGCTTGTGAAGACACATCACCCTGGCGAGGACACCTGAAGGGGGTACTGCACAGTACCCTGTGTGGCCCAGGGACAACGGAGAAGAGGAGTGAGATGGGGCAAACAGAGAGTGCATCCGACTGGTGGGAAGACTGGCCCACCTCCCTTGTGGGGGCAGAGCTGCCACAGAGGGGTCTGAGCCTCAATCACCCCCCTCAGCCCTATGCCTGTAACACCATCCCCTCTCCTAACATCCCACCTTCACCCCTGCCCTGCCTGGGTCCGTGGGGCTGGCCAGCAGCCACCCCCACCCCTACCCCTGTGGAGGAAGCCAGCAGCACCCTCCTCAGGTTAAAGAGAGTATGAAATGGCTCCAGGGTTAAAGCGGGCGAGGAGCTTAATAGGCCTGGAATGTCCAAACGGGCAGCTCCTCACTGCACAACTCCAGGGGGCGCCAGCCACATGGTGTTTGGGAGCTGAGCTACAAGGTGGCTTGCTCTTGAGAGCCTAGTTACTTATTCTGCCTGCTCATGAGGAAAAGGGTAAGGACAGTTGGGAAGGAGGCAGGGAAGGAAGGAAGAAAGGAAGAAAGGAAGGAAGGAAGGAAGGAAGGAAGGGGATTTTCCCTGAAGGCCCACTGCCAGTCAAGGACATTCAGAGAGAGAGAGGCTGGAGGGAAGGGTGGAGAGGCCTGGGGGTGGGAGAGGGAAGCCAGCAGAAGAGGCCAAGCCCCCTGAAAGCTGCTATTGTTTGAGGTCTCTGCTCGGAGAAGCCCCGAGTAAAAAGAGCTTGTTAGAGAGAGCCAGGCTGGAGACAAGCTGCTCTCAGAGAGCCAGTGAACCGTGCGAAATGACTTAAACTAACAACCCTGACTGCACCGGGCTGGGACCCAGGCGGCAGGGCCGCGTGCTCATCAGAAATTCATAGAAGGTGCCCCGCAGCTCAGCTTTCTCTGGCCGCCTTGTTCACTGAGCGGTTTTTTTTATTTCCAGTCCCGCGGCTCTGAAAGGGAGACAGGGGCTGCCTGATGGGGAAGATCAAGTGGCCTTTGAAAACCTCTCTCGGAGTTTATTAAACCCGGGGCCAGGGCAGGCCAACCTGGAGGCCCAGCCAGGCCTGGCTCCGCCCCCACCCTTGGCTCCCCATAGGGAACCTGGCCTGTCCTCCTGTCCCCACTTGGCAGGCCTCTGCAGAGGGGCAAGGGGGCAGAAGTGGGTGCAGGGGAGCGGTCCCATGAAACAGCAGTAAATACACTCATCCTCTTCCAGAGGATGGGGACCATGGGAGGGTGGGCCCTGGGCTACAGGGGAGCCCCTTCACCCGGCAAATGACACTGGCCTTGCCTCCCTGGGCCCCGCAGGACACCCTCTGCTTCCTGCTGGAACTCTTCTGCCCCACTTCTCCAGAATGTTTGTGCTAACGGCACACACAAAGGCGAGTGGGCTGGGTGGCGGGAGTGGTACGGGGGCAGAGGTTGGAACTGAAGGGTCTCTAGGCTGGATCATACCCAGTGACCAAGGGCAGGAATAAGGCTTCTCAGAGGAAGCCTCCTTTCTGAAATCTGGAAATCTGGAGCCACTCAGGGACAGAAAGGTGAGGGATCACACCTGCCCACTCTCAGTTTGCCACCCCCTCCCACCCCACCCCAGACGGACTGGTGTGCGAGACTCAGAGGCAGACGCTGAGGGGGACATTCACACAGAAAACTCCTACATGGAGCACTTCATAAACCGCGACGCTCCAAGTCAGCGCACAAGGTGGCTACGGTAGATTTGCTCGCTCAGCAAACACCCACCGAGGGCCCTGCGTGAGCCAGACCAGATGCTATGCTAGCACTGCATACGAGTGGGGAGCAAAGCGGTGTGGGGAAGCATAGGGGCGGCAGCTCTGCGATCACACCTGTGACTGCGAGACCTAGCGGAGCCCTAGCTGACCAGGTGACCCCAGGCAGCATCTTTGCTTCCCGAATCAGGGGAGGAAGGAGTAGGGCCAGAGGGAGGCCGGTTCTCTGCCTTCAACCAGAGTAGCTTCCTTTTACCAGTTTATATCTTGGGGCTCTGAGTCAGATTTCTTTTGAAAAGACAGATCTGCTTATTTAAGAAGTTGAAAACCATCCATCTACTCCTCCCCCTTTTAAATCATTTTTGTCTTATTTCATGTACCGTGCCCCCTTTCCAGATTGTTCCAAGGCTACTTATTTGCTTCCTGCCCCCCACCCTGGATGCCTGATGCCTCCCGTAGAAGGAGCATCATCTTCCCAAGTGGCTTTGGATTTGGAATCCAGTCCGTCGCTGCCCCTTTTTATGCTTCCCCTTTAAACAAGTTCAAAGCCTTTCAAAGTTTTCCCTGAGAGTCTTATTCTGTGTAACTGGGGAGAATAAACAGATGGGGATAGTCTGAAGACGTAAAGCTCAAGTTCAGAGTCATATATGGTAAATGTCCCTGAACCTTGACGAGAGAAGCCAAGGTGTGAGCAATGGCCACTTGCCCCTACGCTGCCAATTCCCTCCAGGGCCCAGGCAGCCAACGGTTGAGTCTGAAGGACCTGCCTCCCAAGTTGAGGCCAGCCCTGCTCTCTTGTTGGAAATACAGGCCAGCACCTTGTCCTACAGGTCCGGGAGCCAGGAAGGACGTGGGGATGGCAGAGGTGGCCGTGGTCCTTTCACTGAGTGCTCCTGAAGTCAGACAACCAACCAAATCTGGGCTAGCGGAGAGGTTCCAGCTGCTGAACCTGCTCTTCGGTGGCAGCTGCTTGGTGCGCTCTGTTTAGACAGGTCCCGAGGTGGTGCCGTTGCTGTTGCCGCTGTTATTACTCTCCAGAGAGCGTTACTGTTGACTTGAGGTGCCTGCCTAGGCACGGGCTGGCTGGACGGCAGAATCTGCTGGTCCTTGCGTTCCTGAAAGGAGGGCGAGGTTACACTTACTTGTGCTGGTCATATTTTTCCTGAACAACAACAACAATGAGAACAAATGCTTTGACAATGGGCCAGAATATTTGAGTTTGGGAACTATGCCCAAAAGTGGGTGCGTGTGCTCACTGCATGTTCCTTCCCAGAATCATAGTTCTGGGTGGTAGGGACTTCCACCCACAGAAATGGTACCTTAGTGGTTTTCAGACTCTTCTTCTGCAGGCTGACAGTGCGAGCCTTTCTTTCAAGGAAATTTTACACAAAAGCATAAAACGAATCCTACAGATACTGCTGAGCTGCTCTGGTTGAAAACGGGAGAGCCCTGCTTGCTCCAAGCTTCCTTCCCCCACCCGCCCGCCCCCTTCCTCTCTCTGCCCTCTGCTGGCTTCCTAGGAGCTCCTTGGGGCCCATCTGAAGCCACTCATCTACTCCTCTTTACTTTTAGGAGCATATTTTAAAATACTTTTGGAGAGTCCTGACCAGTGTGGCTCAGTGGGTTGGGTGTCATTTCACAGAGCGAAAGGTCACTGGTTCCATTCCCAGTCAGGGCACAGGCCTGGGTTGAGGGCCAGGTCCCCAGTCGGGCGCGTAGGAGAGGCAGCTGATCAATGTTTCCCTCTCACATCATTGTTTCTCTCCCTCTCCTTCTCCCTCCCTTCCCCTCTCTCTAAAAATCAATAAATAAAATCTCTTTAACAATTAAAATAAAATAAAATACTTTTGGAGGGATGCAGGACTCAAGACCCAGGAGTCTGAGTTAAACGAGACTATTGTATGACCCTCCTGGCAGGCGTGTCACATTTACACACCTGCACGCACAGCGCCGCTGCCCTGACCCGCACCTGCACCCGCACACCCTCCCAGTCCTCCTGCCCCCAGGCAGTGAGCAACCTCCTGCTTTATTCCTTTTTAACCTCACTCCCTCTGGCTCCTCCCACACCTTGCTATGTACATCCTTAAAATCATGGCCCCATGTCCCCTCCCTGTCCCTGGCAGGAGCCTAATAGGGATCCCAAGTCCTAGTCTTCAGCCTGGGCTGTCTCTTAGCATCGTGGGCCCCCCTTCCCCACTATATGTCCACCTCCACTTGCCCTATAGGTCCAGCATGACCTCAAATTCTCTGCATGTGAGGTGGGGAGGGGCTAAGGCAGCCCAGGACTTTAACCCTGCTGTAGTTCTGGGTCCAGTCCGGACTCTGTGCCACAGCCCACTCTGTCCTTCCTGCCTCCTCCAGCTCCTGACCCATTCCCAGCCATTCACACATACTCACTCTTGGGCGCACCACCTGTCCGGGGGTCTTCACCCCTGTTCTGTGCTTCTGTTACTTCCACTGTCCAAATGACCCTTTTGTCCAAACTCTTCTACCTCATTTCATTTTAAGAGCCTTGCAGAATTCAATTTCGTCCCAGAAAACCTCCCTGGATTGAAGGGAAATAAAGCTATACACCCCCCCCCCCGCCGCCCCATACTTCAACCCATTCATTCTTCCTTCACACAAACCCCAGCAGCACCCAAATGCCAGGGTGAGTTTATTTTGTTCTTGGGTGCCAAATTCTGGTGCCTTCTTGGTGTATTTTGTGGTCTGTGTGTCTTCTGCATCTGTATGCGTGAGCACGACTGTTTGAGACACTAGCCTCATAGGCAGGCGTTTAATGCAGAGAGCCCAATGGGAGAAATAAACGGGCTGGGTGGCTGTGAGTGCACGGCCCCCGCAGGGACCGGTGCGGATGGAGGTGACAAGGGGTGACCTGTGGATCAGGTTCTTTCTCCCATGTTAACTGGATTTCCCAGCTCCCACCCAAGTCTCCACGTTCTGGATTGGGGTCAGGGACCCGGCTTTGCTGACAGCCCTCTTCTTACTCCTCACCCTTTCCCTCCCCAAAGGACGGTAAGGGGCTGGCCCCAATTCAGTGCCTGTCAACGAATTCAGTCGAAAGGAAACGTTAAACACTCCAGGCACTGTGTACTAGAGCTGGGTAAACTCAGCACACCACAGTTTACTTTGCTGTCAGAAACCACCTCGCCTACCATAGAGCAGAGCCCCGGAGGACCGGGACCCCGCCATTGCTCCCCATTTTAGGCTGCCCACCCGAGGGGAGACCTGCCGCTCTCTCTCCAGCCGCAGACTCCCTGCCACCACTCCCTCTGGCTCCTCGTGTCTTCCCTGCTCGCCTCCTCTTGTCTCTTTCCCTCTTCCAGACTTGGAAGGAGGCCAGAGGAGCACACCTCCCAGAGCAGAGAGATGGGGACAAAGGGAGGTGAGGTCCAGGCTTGTTTTAGGGACAGAGAGAATCAGAAGTCACCTCTTTTTCCCTTCTCACTTTGTGCAGCCCTGGGTTAGGAAGGGTTAGTTCAGGAGGTCATGGGCTCAGGTGAAGGTGTAGACATGAGATCGGGGGTTGGAAGAGCAGGTAGCTGGCAGAGAGGCAGTTGGAAGAGGGCTGTGGGCGACCGCTGTCTTGCTCCAACTCCTGCGTAGGTGCCTTGATGAGTTCTGCGTTGGGCATGAGCATGTCCCAGATTTTGGACCCAGCTTTGCATTAACTCGAATGTTCCTCAGCCCTATGGCTCCAACCTCCCCCACGGCCTCTCCCCACCCCCACCTCTCCTAAGAAATGTGCAGCCTGAGCCAAGGCTTTCTCTTTGGCTCCACTTGGAAGTGCAAACCTTGTGGGCTTGAGATGAAACATATGCTGCTCTGGAATGTGGCTCTCAGCCAAGAGAATGCTCAGAGGCCCCTGCAGAATTTGCAGCCATCTGCCTAGGGTTGAGCGGGGAAGTGGGGGAGGGGGCATAACAGACCATTTGGGGCCAGGAAGGAGCCAAGGAAGCTGAGGGCACCTTCCTTCTCTCTACCCACTTAGGGCCAGGGCTTCTTTCAACACTCAAGTGGATCTCAATGTACTGGGTTTCCTCCCCCGGGGGAGGCTCAAAGCCAGGCTCGGCCTCAATGCCGGGGGCCCAAGCCCCTGGCTCCAGAGTGAACAGGTGCTGATGAGTGTGGCCTTTTGCATATTCTTTGAATGTTCTTCATTTCCGGCCAAAAGATGCAGCAATTTCCTCTGGTCTTTCCATCTTCCCCTTAGGACCGAGAACAATTTCTGCTCTCCCTCTCCACCTCCATTAGGCTTATTGTCCTTGATCTCCCGAGGCCCTTGCTGACCCCTCTCCTCTAGCTTCCCCTGTCCTCACAGGCCCTGGTAGCCCAGCAGTTGGATGAGTCCCTGGTGCCCAGGCTGCCCTCTCTGGTGTCAGCTGGGACCAAGAGCCCAGGCTCTGTCCTCGGCCTCTACGAAATCAGAAATAAATGTGCTCCCTGAAGTGGGGATTCGTGGCCCTCACCCCCTGGGAAGGTGTTGCCTGGACTATCTCGGGTTGCTGGAGGGCCAGGTGGAGAAGCCTCTGGGCAGTTTGTCATGGGAGAGAGGTGGCAGGAGAGACTCTGCCACAGTCCCTGGTCAAAGCACTCTGCTCTATGTATTTCTGGGGAATGGCTTCGGGCAGGTGGGCAAGGAGATAAGCTCAGAAAGTCTTAGAGGTTGGAAAGGACCTTGGAGATTATTTATTTAAAAGATTTTATTTGTTTGTTTTTAGACAGAGGGGAAGGAAAGGAGAAAGAGAGGGAGAGAAACATCAATGTGTGGTTGCTTCTCAAGAGACCCCTACTGGAGACCTGGCCTGCAACC